>NW_022261460.1:107525-147299 GCF_009602425.1 Actinia tenebrosa | reverse complement strand
GGGGGGGGGATGGAGGTGGATTATGGTTTTGGCTGTTCTAGATCTGCCCCTGACTTTTTTAATATCTGACATGTGTCTTACCAAAAAGTGGTACTGGTGCAGCAGCCTCAGCACAAGCTGATATATATTGCCAATCAGCACTCTTGGTGTAACGCTGTTCTCTTGACCTTCCATGTACCTAATGAAGCACATCAAATGTAAATGCATTGCTTGTTGAAAATGAGCCATTTGTCACTAACAGTTTAAAGACCCCCCTTAACCTGGGGATAAAACAACTGGTCAACAAACAATAGCTGGCAAACATTTGCACTTGTCTAGCTAAATGTCTCATAGGCCACTATAAAGCTCTTCAAGAACTTATTTAACAGTACAGATATGTAATATAAAAGACTTGAACTCATTTACATATTTGACATAATGTTTCATTTTAGAAGTTATTCAAGTTTTTCAGGTTTTCTGTGTTGTACCTTTGAAAAGTTGTACCTCTTTTGTCCTGTGTACTCAGACTTTAGAGTGGAGGAAAAAAAAACGTTAAAACTGATCAAATCCAAAATTCAAGTACACAGGGCAAAAAGGTACAACTTTTCAAGCTACAGCTAAGACTTCTTTACTTTATTTTATTGAGGTTTTGAGTATCAGGTTTTCAAGTTTCTCCATACATTTTCTTATAGCGTGACACCACATCCATGTAAACCTAGCTTAAGCCACATAACACCTTTCCTTCTTTGCATTACCTACTTACAGTGATTAAAGAGGCTCCCCAGCTACTGACATTACTGACTAGTTTATGTGCATTCCAGGTCTTCTTGTCATCATGCACTCCAGCTCTCATCTTCACTGTAACAGGGATGTCTAAAACCTACATATGACATAATAATATGTTATGGATAAACTATGCTTTATTCAAGGGGCAAAAACAGCAACATCTGTCAAATAGTTGGAAAAAAGTGTTCAAAATGTTTGTTTGCTGGCCATGTTCTTAGTAAGCCTGATTGTAGGATTTTGGCAAATTTGAGTGCATGTTAGCAATAAGTGGAGCATATAAAATCAACTCAGACATCAATTTTCTTGTCCCCCCAAACAACCTCTGGGTTGATCTAAGTAAGGGCAAATATAATGGCTCCAAAATGGCCAGACACAATGACCAGCAAGATCAGACTGAAGTGCAGTCAGTGTAACAGATTAAGAGAATCGGCCTTCAAATTAAGAAATAAAAGACCCAAAAACCCTGAGATGCAATAATGTCACACAATCATACAAATTAAGTCCAGCAAATGAGCCTTCTGAGGCCCCCAAGAAGCATTTTAGTCATGTCAAACATTTCAAAATTATATATATATTTGCACTTACTTCTACCATTCCCTTTACAATTTCCTGAAATTTTCCTTTTCTTTCCATCAGTGCGCATCCAGCCCCCTGAAATTATATATAATATATAACAGAGTATGACTTTATTTTAATTCTTTTTATTTGTATTTGCTTCCTGAATTTGCATAGTTCTGCAATTGTAGCACATTTAAGATGGTTCTGCCTAATTCATTCCAAACTACAAGCATGTGCAAATTTCTCTCTCTCAATATCTTGACCAGTAGGATACATGTTGATATATCTGTACCTTTGAAAAGACCAAATCGATAGGGCATCCTGTGTTGATATCCACAAAGTCTAAAGACACTTCCTTTTGTAAAAGCTCGGCACATTTGGTCATTGTGTCCGGAAATGATCCACAGACCTGAAAGCATACATAAGATATTAAACACTGGAAAACAAATTTAAAATAATTTTGAATTATGATCATAAACAAACCTGAACTCCAAAAATATCTTCAGTATGATGACGTTTTAGTAATGCCCATTCAGATTGTTGCCCCTATTGAGAACAATAGTAAGAAAATTTGGAAATTGTGTACTTATTTATTTAGTTAACCCAATTAATCCATCAGGCATTTATGCAGCCATCCATTTATCTCATTTCCACTGCTATCAATCTATCTCGATAGGATCCATGCACACATCTGTTCCTGTCCTCATGTAAGTAACCTACATATATCAGTTACACCACCCACTCACTCACCTACTTATTGTATCTATCTACCTACTATCAACTTTCTCAATCATCCTCAATTCCGTTTCCATCTCTGTCTATTAACCAACATAAAAGCATAAATTTAACAGATAATTAAAAGATCCCAAACTCAGTGTCACATGACAGAAGGCTCATTTCATGTCCATTTTCATGATTAAAGCATATAATATTTTTCCTGGGCTCTCAAGTTTTCTTTCCTACTACGAAGATCTTATCTATTTATTCAATCGTTAAGTTATATTCATAAGCATTTTGCAATCGTTCACTAACATGAAATATTCACACTATGAATTCAAAGATTTCCAAGACAAAAAAAACACAAATTCTTAAAAGTACCTGGAGTAAAGTTGTACACATTGCCATTTCACTGCATGTTATATCAGCCCCATACTGTTTACATATCCTTCGATATGGAAGATTGCCTACCTGAAAAGAAACAATATATACTATGGATGTCAGCCAACTGCAGAACTGAGTCAAAAAACATGCCTTGATTTATACACCTCCAAACGTCTACGATTCCAAACAAAAACATTCATCTTGTGGGAAATAAAATTATCAAAGGATGCTGACACGTGAAGAAAGGAATGCAATGCTAAATACTTGATGTTTGTGTGTGGAATCGTAGACGTTTGGAGGTGTGACCGTGGCATGTTTTTTGTCTCAGTTCGGCAGTTCAATGACGTCCGTAGTACAAAATAATGAATGATAGATAAAGATATTCAAAGTCTATATGGCACCATTATTATTCATAAACCTCCTAAATCAAAACTCATCTGACAGAAGGCTAATTACTTACAGTAGTGAGAGGAGCCAGGAATAGCTTGTCCGAGAAATCGATCTATGATAAAAAGTGAAGGATTATGATTGGATTATAAGGAGAATGATGCAATGTTTATACAGTAAACAATAGCATTGTATCGTTAATATGCCAACCAATTCCAACAAATATGGGTTTTATCACTTTTCATTATTAGATTGAATAAAGTGGAAAAGGAAATGGGAAGAAGCCCTAATCTCCCATCCTTCCCCCTGTAGCCTGTTCACTAATACCATGGAGTTTTGGTCTGTAATTAATTAAATAACCAACTAAAACAATTTACATCCTTATCTGTGCACCCATTACAGCAAATTCAAAAAAAGCAACATTCTTGTTATCTTAGGTGACTTTTGTATTATTTGTAACACCCCATAATGATTTTTTTAATCAATCAGAGTAAAAAGGGCCTGGATATGTACAGCAGATTCTATGAATTCATAATTGTACACAAGAGATTCTAATATAAATGGTAGTATATAACATTATGCCATCAAGATATTTTAATACTTTATATGTATTTTTTTATCCCAATTTTCATCCCTAATTCTGGGAAGCAACAGTGGCATAGCAGTTAGGGCACTTGCTTTTCTCCAATGCAACTGTATTCGAGTCCTGCTGGGCTCAGTGTATGTGAGTAGAGTTGTATAATGTTCTCTCCTGTGCTTCAAGGGTTTTTCTCCAAGTTCTCTGGTTTTCCTTCCTCTACAAAAATCAACTCCTATAAAGTCCATTTCAATCATGGAATTCAAACGAGGGCTTAATCAGTGCATAGCAATGAAAACAGTGCAATAAGACTTACCTTTTTCTTTTCACAAGGCCTCAACCTGATTTCACCTTCATCCACAACACTTATATTACTTGGTTCTGCCTTTGATTTCTGCTTTAATGAAGCTAAATACTGATCTGACCTTGGAAAAGAATACTTCTTTTTCCTCAAAGATATTTGAAGGTCCTTGTAAAGTGTATCTTTTGTCCTCAAATGTTTTTTATTTGCAAACAGTTCTTCGTTAACAATGTTTTTATATTCTTCATCAATATGGTTTTTACTAAACCTGCAATTGATACCAAAGTTGCATTTTCCAAACCTTTCAAACACAATGCAGTTTTCTCCAATGTCAGGTGGCTTGTTTTCAAGGTATTTTTGGATAGAATGTCCAAAGTGGCACTGTTCTCCACGAGCACATTCCTCTCCATTGGCAATGAATGAACAGAGCTTAGTACTGCGATCTGGTCTTGGTTGGCGTGGGCGTTTCTTATTCATCCCTCTTTGTTTACCCTTTTTTCTCTTGCTGGGAGGTTCTTCTGACTCTTGGTTGTTTGGATCTTCCTCCTCTGTAACCATTTCTTGTTTATTTTCTTGATCATTTTTGTCCTGATTGTTGTTCTGTACAGGTAGATCCTTACCTTTGCTGTACTTAGAGATATATTCTGCTTTGGAGATTAGAAACCTAGAATTATCAGATAGGTAGCAATTATTGTTAGATTTATATTACATTTTCTACCATTATTTAAATTATGTCATGCTGTAGAGTAGATATTTATGAAGTCCTTCATATTCATACATACACACATACTTTTATTTGTTAAGCAGGTTAACTAAACTACGCAGCCACAGGCTGATGTGGACCTGCTGTCTAACTAATTACAATAATCTATAAATAACTAAATAGAAATATCTAAAAAATAAAAAACAAAAATATAGAAAATC
Source organism: Actinia tenebrosa (assembly GCF_009602425.1). The sequence continues at coordinate 142,686 of NW_022261460.1, read as the reverse complement.
AATTAAACTTATATTCGTTATAATTATTCAATAGATAATAAATGGAAATTCAATAAATAAATAAATACTAAATACTTAAATTTCTAAAATTTCTAAAAGACTAAAAATATAGAAAATCATCATCTTTTTTCGCTATTAAAGAAGCYCTGAATGAAAAATTATTAATGTCTTTAGAAAATTTACGTATAATTTGTTTAAAATTATCCTTACTAACACTTGATTCCAAATTAACAATTCTGTTCATAAAGTTCCAAATAACTGGGCCTCTATATTGAATTGTCCCTTTTCCAACTTCATGTTTTACTCYTGGGATTTCAACTTGGTTTCCCCTACGGGAGGATTTTGCTTTTGTCTTTACTTTGAAGAGGGACTTCATGGAGTATGGAACTTTATCTTGAAGAACATCATGCATTAAAAGGAGAAGGCATCTTTTGTAGATGTAAGAGATTGGTAACCAGTTTAGTTTTTGAAGGTTTTCTTGGTGATGAATGATTCGTGCTGCTCTTGCATGAATGGGATCTAAGGTCTCCATAACTGCAGAACTGCAATTACCCCACACCACTATACCATAGGTTACTGCTGGAATAATGGTTTTAAAATAGATCTCTTCTAATACTTTTACAGGAAGCTTCTTCATTCTTCTCAATGCCCCAACCTTCTGTGTGAAAGWTTTCTTCACATGGTCTACATGCATTGACCATGTCAGTCTATTATCAATCACTAAGCCCAAACAAGTAGTATGATCCACAATATTGATATATTTATTTCCAAGATAAATTGGTGGAGCTGGGCCAGTGAAGTGAGTTTTGCTGAGGATCATGACTTCAGACTTGATAGGATGGATACTAAGTCTGTTATTTATACTCCAGAGTTGTAATTGTTCAAGTATTTTGTTTAATTGCAAACAGACTTGGTCAAAGGTCTTCCCCACGCAGTATATAGTAGTATCATCTGCATACATATAGACGTTCCCAAGTGTAATAGCATCAGGTAGGTCGTTGACGTAGATGGTATATAATCTTGGACCAAGGAGTGATCCTTGGGGAACTCCATATTGGACTGTTTCCAAATCAGAAGTACAGCCATTTATAACTGTACACTGATATCTATCTTTCAAATAATGCATCAGCCATTCATGAAGATTACCARTTAATCCCACAGCCTGAAGCTTGAGTGATAGAATATTATGTGAAATACTATCGAAAGCCTTCCTAAAATCCACGAATATGGCTCCAACTAACATTCCTTTATCCAAATCCATTTTCCATCTAAGGGTAAAGGGCAAGCTGCACCAGTTATAAATACACTGCCACCAAAGCAAGAGTCTCCCATGACCTCACACATGTGTCTCACCATATTGTAGCTTTAGCTTTGGCTTTAGATACCCTAGCTAATACATGTACATGTACATGTAGTGTAAAAGCCTGAGCCTAAGGTTGCATACACGTAGAACTGTATGAGGATATATACATTATAAAAGCATCAATATTTCAGGCAATGCACAGCCACTTTGCAATTCTGCCTGCCTGACCCCGTGTTGGGGACAGAGAGTAGGGGGTTGGTGTATGTGTCTGGGAGAGGGGGTGGGGGGTGGGGGGGTATTGTTGGGATTTCTTGTACACTCAAGCTCTACTATATCTCAAATTATATAAATACTTTTAGCCTAAGAACACTTAAATATATATTAAAAAAGGATTCCCTTACTGTTTTTTTATATGAGCAACACCGGCTGCCAACTTCTTGTCTTGTTGTTTCCCTTCTTGTCTCTTGTGTGATACAGTCGTGTTACTGTCTGATGTATTATCCACGTGGTTGGTGTTTGCAGAACAAGTCTTACTCTGAATAGAACAATCTTCAGACATTTTCGTCTTTGTCTTTCAATTTAGGACCTCAAATCGTAAAAGAAATTGTAATTTTTTGATTCAAATCAAGTTTAATACAGAAGACACGAGACAACACCGGCTTTGAACGTCCAGAACGAAATACTAACCATGATCCCTTGCAGTATGTATCCACCACAGGAACTCCACGTCACCTAATTCAAATATTCTTATAAAACAACAGCACAACATGTACAGCAGAACTCGAGTCAAAAACATCTGATTAATACAGTGATAATGTGTTTTAAATACCTTGAAGATTATACACTTTGGAATGGAATAGAGAAGCAAGTGAGTTTATACAGTGTGGGTAGTAGGCAGGAAAAGGGTGTACATGATATAATGCAGCTAGTCTAAGTGTTTTCCCATTTCAGACCACATATCATTCCCTAGAGTTTTATTTCTTTGTTTAATGGCTGTGCATAAGACGACAAGGATGGTCTTTATCAAAAATTATGATTTTATCCTTATTTATTTATTAAACTTTTCAATGCATAAAAAAGAAATTATATCTAAGGGAAAACAGGAAAACATTCAACACCCAAAGGTCTAGACATGAGGTTTGATCAAATCAAATGACAAATCTTAATTTTAAGCAAAAATGATTCAGAACTCTTTCTGCAGCAAGAAAGCTAGTACTGCATTAAGGTTTAAACTTCATAAACACATGACCTTCAAAATAGTGACTTTGGCTTGGCCCATGATAAAAATAGCTAGCATTTGTACTAGTATAGCACTATACCAAATATTTACATTGTTTTCTTTTGGCTATCACTTATATATAGTCCCCAGTTCCCTGCACCATCTTGAAAGGTAACTGTGTCTGTGTATCAAAGCAAGATTGAATAATAAATAATTGCCAGTAATTGTCCAAGGTGCTAAAAAAGGTCCCTATCACTCAGTGCAAGTTAAGGTCACCAGAATTCTTTTTTCAATGTACAAGCACTAATACCTTTCAAGATGATGCAGAGAAAAGTAAAGGGGTCATTTAGAGGGAAGGCATTTATTTAACCCGTGAAATAAAAAATACTAGTCAACGTGTAATAGTCAAATAGACACAAAAGAAAACAATGGAATTAAGGTCTACCATTGTGTATTAGTCTAATATCTATCACGGGTTAAATGCCTTCACTCTAAACAACTTTGTTTCACGGGCCACTGATAGAGTTCAAACACTAATTAATTAAAGTATGCAAGCTAATTTAAGCTAATTTGATTGTTTTCTATTGCTTAATTAATTAGACATGCTATTTCATGGGTTAATAAGTAAAACCACTCAAGAAGTCCAAAAATTGTTTCTAACAATCGCTAACTATTTTCATTAAGAAAATAAATACTGACAAATATATAACTCAGCGTTTAACTCAGACTTTTACTATAAATTTCATTTACAATTATTAAAATTGATAAATATCTAATTAAAAACAAAATAATCTAGCTATGAAATAATACATCTTCTTGATTTCTTCTGGCAGGATTTATCATGTGTCATCTTGGGCTTATATCTCTTTTTATGTATTGTTTTGCCTAGAGCAGTTAATGTGCATACTTCAAAGACATCTATCAAGTGTTTATCCTTCGTTTTTGATGAGCATTCCAAGTAAAGTACAGAATCAATGAGTTTGGCCATCTCACATCCCTAAATAAATGAAAAAAGAAAATTTATCATGAATTAGACAATGACAATAATTAAAAACTCGGTGTATATATAAGTAACCATATTATTTAAGGGTTTAGTAGGATGACTGGACTTTGAATCATTGTTAGACCATCAATTGTAAAATATTCTTGGCAACCAAAAATATTTTAGGGAAAGGAGAAGGGTAACAGCCTTCTCAAGCAGCACCCTCCCCTCCCCCCCCTTTACCTCCTATGTACATAATAGCATATGGTAATGACAAAATATTTGACATGCTAATTTCTTTACTTGTCTGATATTGAAATTATGAATTACATAGACTGAAATCTTCCTATTGTCGTTCTTGAGTCCACTATGGGGTAGGATAATAATTAAACTTGAAAAATAACGTATACATAAATTAAAACAAGAATATTAAAAAAAAGTTTTATTACTTGTTGGTAGGTGACAGGTATTCTTCTACTCTTGGCAAGTTCTGAGACAACACAAATGTCACTCCGTAAATCAGTTTTACAGCCTACAAGAACTATAGGCTTGTCAACACACATCTCCTTTGCTTCTGTGGTCCACTGGAAGAAATAAGGTAATATAGCTAGTTTGTCATTAAATATTTGGTATATTATTGAGTTTATATAATTTATAAAAATGTATAGTTCTAGAAAATATTCATACCCCACCACGGAGGTAATTTGTAAAGCTAGGACCCCTTTCAAATTTCTTTCAAAAAAACTCTGTAATCTTGTTCTTTCTCTGACCCTCCACTCTATAATTTCCAATTTACTCTGTGGGTGGTATCATCAAGCTGCACTTTGTATGAAAAGCTTAACTTGTTGACCTTCATTCCAAATGGAATATTACCCCTGAGCAGTGGTCTCAGCTTTGTAGGGTTTTGGTGATTAACTTTACTAGAACAGGGTAAAAACATGATTTTTCTGAGGGGAGGGGTGGTAGGCATAATAATTATATACCTTTGTAGAAACACTTTCCAAGGTTTCTGGCCTGCTGATATCAAAGCATATCATAACTACATCACTGCCCTTGTAAGAGAGTGGTCGAACATGGTCAAACTCAGGCTGACCTGGAAAAAAAAGATCAAACATCCATATAAATTATATGACATTATATATATATATATTTTTAACAACTAAAATTAAGCCTATTACTGCACTGTACCACAACTATGATATATACTAAATATAAATAATGGATACAATACAGTTGTTACTATATGCTAAAGTCTAATGTCGCAAACGTATCATGGCTTGAACCAGGAGTCTAAATGTCTAAGTTTGCTGAAGTCAGTAGAATGAACAAATAAATAAAATGCACACGTACTCATAGATTAGTTTTGCACACTCTAGCTTTAATGTTTCCGGATTTAGAAATTAATCAAGAAGAACTCTCTAAGCCCCTGCCTAAGAACCATTGTTTAGACAATCGTGGAAACAAGAAAACAAAAGGAATTACCGAAGGTGGTTTTGAAAACAAAAGACGAATGCTTGGAAAGACTCTTCTAAACCACATTAGCACCCTAGATGTATTCAAATTGTTATCTAAAACTCTTCTAACCTGACGTATCCCACAATGAAAGTTCAATTCTCTCTTCCTCGACCTCTACTTCAGAGGACAAGCTGTTGAAAACAGTAGCTTCGTAGACCTGTAAACAAACACCATGAAACGCTAAACAGAGAATGTATTTGGACGAGAGTAAAACAACCCAATGAACCGGAGAAACAAAAATAAACTGGGATAAAGAAGAGCAGTAAATAATTCACAGTAAATAGAACTTATCCAAGGAATCTATGGTCATAAGATTAACTTGAATTTATAGCCAGAAAAATTCAAAGGACCAAAACAAACAAACGTGAGCGTATTTCTCAATCAAACGTGGCTTACCTCAGGGAAGACGTTCTTCACAAAGACGCTCAAAAGAGCTGTTTTTCCACACTCGCTATCACCAACGAATATAGCCTTGATTTTCGTTTTTCCTGGATCATTCATTCCTTTAACTGGAGATAACGGTTTTCATTGGACCATATTTAAACTCTAAGAATGTTTGATCGGTAGCTATTTCACGGTCTAATATGTTTCCCGCACTCGAAATCTATTTCATATGCCGATGACGACACACGACTCATAAATAGAACCACATGACGCGCTCGATTAACCAATCAGATGCGACCTTTAGGACCTTTGACCGATTTTTCGCACGCGTTGTTGGAATCGAATAATCACGTTTCCATAAAAATAAAATCCTTATAGAAACTCGATTGACGAAAAAGCTATTTTTATTAGACGTTGACAGGTAGCTATAAGATCCTTAATAGAGGACGCTTCCAAGGCCTTGAGGGCATATTATTGAAGAGAAACTGATCACGTGTACATGTATCTATAGCGAAAGACAAGTATTGTTAGCCCTCGAGACCATTGAATCTTAGGAGATGAGGTCGAGAGGATTTTGATGGTCAAATATATAGATGCAAGCAAGTTATATATTAATGTTAAATTCAATTTTTTGGCTTTCGAAGCCGGCACTTTCCGCTAATAGTAGGATATAACGTATATACCCTAGTAGTAGCTCATCCAATCAGAACGCAGCATTGATGATAGATCACTATGGATTAGACTAACGGACAATATCTTTCAGTTTTTATCTAGTCATAACATAATAGCACAGCGCATACTCTGTACTTCAGTAACATTCTTTATCCCATCATCCCTCTATTCGTTCATTCCTTCGCTCCCTTTCATTTCTGCTCATACGACAAAAAGGTTTTTAGAGAGATATACGAGATAAATTATGTTTAGTCAAGCTATTTTTTTCAAGAAAAACTGAAGAGTGCATACCATATCAGTATTCGTGAAAATCCTCGTAAGAAATTGCACAAGTTTGCACAAATTAGTCAGTTCAATAGTCCTCAGTAGACCGTAGACCTCCAAAACTTTACACTAATTTGGACCATTTTTTAAGTTATCTTTTTCACAGATATATAACATACACAAAACACTAGATCAGTACAAAGTTAAAAATAAACACTCTATTCTTTTACTTACTTATTTCTGAAATGCACTTGAATTTCAAATTATAATTCGTTTAGAAACACCATTACTAACAAGTTAGGAATTTTGTAACAAAACTCCTCGTCACGTAAATTATTCTAATAGCCGTATGACTCACTATTGTCGTTGTTACATAAATTATTTTTATTAGTTCTGAATAGAACCCCAACGAATGGAAATATATTTTAGGGATCGTTCATTATTTATCTGGGGGAGGGGGCTGGGTGAGAAAAGGAGGGGCCTCGAAAATTTTTCATGTAGAAAAGGAGGTAGTGTAAGGGGCCCTGGAATTTTTTTATGGATTTAAGGGAGGGGACTTGAAATTTCAGGTGAAGGTCTAAAGATAGTGAAGAGGGGTCTGGAAAAAAATCACTTTATTTGTTGGGGGACCCCTAAAAAAATGGGCGCCTTTTCCAATTTCTCACCCAGCCTCCCCCAGTTAAATAATGAACGGTCCCTTATATCTGCATTCTTCATTTATTGGAGGGGCTGGAATGGCTTGGGTTATGATTATGGACATTAATTTTAATGAAATGATTCTTTTCAATTTCTTATTAGTTCTAAACAGAAAGGTAGTAAACCCTGAAGACTGAAGTTGTATAGTTTAGAGTCCAATTATTTTTGCCGGTCAGGGGTTGGGGGATGCATTGTTTAGCCTGCCTGCAGCCCCGACTATACACTGGTGTTAACCAGAATGACATTAGGGCTGTGCGCAGGGTATAAATGGATAAGTTATTAATCCTTTCAATTTCTTTCACGATTTTGGTGAAAATTCTGGCCTTCCTGGCCTGTTAGAGGAAACTTGTGATGTGAGGGACACTAGAGAAAAACGTTTGTGCATGCGTGCATTTCAGCACGAATTTTGAAGAGTTTGAGTGAGAAAATGTTCGTTTTCTCCAAGAAGAATACAAAAAAAAATCGCGAGCATACTGTTGTATACTTTTGTCAAATTTAGATATGTTTCGGACTAATTTGCATACGGATTCAGAGCATGCGCACACCTTTTTTCTTTCGTGTCGATGTAAGGGGCAAACACTTAGGTTTCTCCCGCATTTTATCGCTTATTTCGCTTCCTTTTCGCACAATTATCGAACATTTCCTGTTGCTTTTCTTCCCTAACCCTTTCTATAACGCTCCCATGCAAAACCTCGTTTCTTGGGTCTCTTGTCATGGTAGTTGTGTCTTCAGCATACTGACATCAAACAATTTGCTCAGATTTGTACCCATTCCATATTTTTTTGAAAATTTCAGAGAACCAGCCATAAGGTGTCTCACTTGACCAAGCACACAATTAAGAGCTTGAATGGTAACCTCGGTCCTTTTCGGAATCAGTCCGGCGCCATTTTGATTACAAGGTTAGTTATCAGTGAATGCAAATGAGAAGAAATAGATATTGGTGCAAGCCACAAGGGTACAGTAGCTTGACAAATAGAAGCCATCTATCAATTAACGCGGAGAGAATTTGATGAGGCGTCGACTTCGGAGAACGGGATAGCAATCTTTTGCACTAGTACCCCCCAGGGGCGGGTTTAGGGGTGGGCCGATGAGGCATTGTTTTTGCATACGGTCTTGATGGTTTTCTCATCAGGGTGAAGTTTTTCGGCCCACTCTTTCTTTGATTCCTGGATCCGCCCCTGCTACCGACTCGGTGCCAAAGGCACGAGCAGTCTTTGTCTGTCTTTCACTAAGGAATCCTGCGGAGATGGTTACAGTTTTGTGCTACAGACTCCTAGGAATTTTTTATGGTTCATAGTTTCATCTATAGGATAGACAAAGTTATCGCTAGTTTTACAGTTTCTCTGATCAAGTTCTGGGACGCACCTAGGGATTAAACCTAAACCTTGTAGGATTTCACTCCCTTGACCACTACCATCACTATCTTTTGGTTTGTATTCCTCTACTCCTGCACTCGTTTTAGCGTCACTTATGATTTTTATCTCGATGTTGAAATAAGATGGCGTCTGTTGATAACCCATCGTGGCAGTCCCGGGTAGCGACGTAACACGTGCAAGATCCTGCTCAGAACCCGTGTCCTCATCTCCGAGCATAAATCTCAAAGGAGTGGATGAACTTCTCGGTCGGTTGTTCTCTAAAGCTAAAGGAGATAAATAAGTTCTTTTTTGGAGCTCTAATGGTGATGGTTTCTCCAAAGCAACAGTCATTATATTTGGCGTTGACGACGTTCGTAGTTTAGTACGAAGCATTGAGTTATTTCGGCGAAAAGTAACATCAGATAATTGTCTGTCATTCAAGAAAGTGAGAGTAGACGAACACCTTGATTTAGTGGTATCTGAACGTGGCTTGGTGATGTTGGATATACGAGCTATTTTCTGGAAACAGGATACCCAAATCTCTCGACAATCTTTATTCATGAACAAGAGAAAGAAAAAGATGATGCAGAGGAAGCCTGGGACTAGGATGATGATGGCGTATAGTGGTGTCAACAGGTTGGGCTCTTGGCAGTCTTTGGAGTACTAAAAGGAAACAAAATGTAAAATTTCTATTTGACTTGTGATCCAGATAACGTTAATAAACTCACGATACAGGGATTGACGTCTAGTGAAATCAAGAAATTGTTCAGTATTGATTAATACTCAAGGCAATGACTCGTGGTCGAAAATGAGAAAACATCACTTACACTCAAACCAACACGGTCTTTGCTGACTGAAAATTTTAACGTAGTTGCAGATTGGATCTGCAGTCGGTTATATTTTATGAAATAATTGGGATAGTACGCGCGCTACGATTGGTCGAAAACCATGTTTGATGAGGGTATCAAACACGCTTGCGTCATCCCTTACAAATGCATCAGAATAATACGATATTTTTTTCGTTTTTTGGCGCGTTTGTTATTTATGCCTTACGTGGGTCTTGTCTTTTTGAGCATCATTTAATTTTTCTTTGGGCGTAATGTTTTCTCACATTAAACATACATCTGTCATTTCCTTGAGTATTATTTTCTTGTTTGTCAGTAAGTTCGGTAGTCTAGTATATATAAAACTGGAATAAATAATCGGCTTATTTTTCAGAGCTTTGGAATGGGAAAACGTTCACGCAAAGTAAAGGTTCTATGGAAAAACTCGACCAGTATTCCTCTATCCAGACTTCACTTTCGGCCAATAACCTCTCGCTATGAAAGAGAATTTAATAAAACGACGCATTGACTCTTCAACATCCGGCAAGACTCCACACCCATTGTTCCGTCACCATCACTGAGTCTTACCTGTAGGCAGTCGAAGTACTTCTTCGCCATATAAACAAGTTCCTCTAGTCGATACTCTTGCGTAGTCGTAATGGACAAGACCACACCCACCACTAGCAGGATCATCACCTTCATACTCGTGAACTGACGCTCGATCCGAAGCATAGACTGGGTTTCTTTGTCTGGTCTGATCGCGTTTCGGGTATGGTCTAATCGAGACTATAACAGAAAAGAAAATCCTATAGTAAATCTCATAATATATTCAAGCGTGCATCAGGTAGTGGGAAACTAAAGGTGACAGACTTTTGTGAGTTTGGCGCAGCAAAACTGAATCAGGTTATATTTACAGCGTATATATTGGAGGACTTGACACACAGCTTTTAAGGGTACTTAGAGCTGCTTGGCCGTTTAAAATCACTAGGAGTGTTTGGTTTATTAGAAGACAAGCCAAACATCAAGTTTTTTCTCCGTTCCTAAAAACGGCAGAAAGAACAACATATTCATCGTTTTCCTGTATTTTGTTGACTCTACCTTTTGCAAGCCTTCTCATTAAAGAAAAGTATTCATTTACTTATATCTACCATTTGGAGATTTTTTTCGATTCTTTTCCACTTATTCTGAAGAATGTTTTGTTTAACTTATTGACTTCTTATATTTGACTTCACGAAACGAAATCACTTAAACTCTCTAAGGCCCCTATGGGTTATACGGCCAATCAAGAGAGTGCTGACTTTGTTTTTCATGAATATACCATGGATATTCACTCATAGCTGTTTCCTTGTAATGCGCCCCTCTCATTTTCTAACTTTATCAAAATCATGTGAGCGACGAAACGGAGTGTCCTTGTATTGTTGGTTATTACTGGCATTAGTCGCGTCCTTAACATACGTAATTGACAGACAGAAAACTCCCCCCTCTAAACCCACGTTACATTTGACGCTTACCCTTCGAATGCACCACGTGACGGACCATAAAAGACACAATGATATACTCAAGGTAATCTGCATAGGTAGAGTTACGGACAGGTACGTCAACACATCTCCAGTAGGACCAGCCGTCATGAAGTCAACAAAAAACATCTTGTATGCTGGGTTAGGATACTTGGAATATATACAGCTGGCCACAATGATAGCGGGCAACACCCAACATAACAAGGACTGGATTATGTGGACGAGGATAGGTCTCTCGAAAAGCAGTCTGTTACCCTTGACAACCACGAGGTATGTGTTGGTAATAAAACACATGGACCAAAAACAAAGGGCTAGAGTGAAGTAGTGGGAGGAAGCTCCTAAAACAAAATGAATAAGCAGCTCAGTGTGAGCTCACAAGTAATCCCCAGCTATGTGCTTACTAAAAGAGCCATCACGCATTCGCTACAATAACATACAAAAATATAGATGGACAATAGCTTTGAACAAACTGATTGTACCGTTATATATTTCTGGTCAATGTCTTTTCTTTATTATGTTCAAACATCAATTTATTATGTTCAACTAACATTAACTGTTATCGCTGGGTTACCAGAAAGGGAACGATTTGTGAACGCGCGCACCCTCTTTCATAACTGGATCAAGTAAAAACTTGAAAATGCTAAGCAGGCAAATTAATCAAGCTGCATACAGTACTGTATTTTGTTCAGTTCAGTCTCATCCATAAAACAAGGAAATAATACTCAAGGGAATGATACATCATTTTAAAAGGGAAAAACAGCGACTTAGAGTAATGATTCCTGGCCCAACCTGAGTGAACTCACCATGGCTCGAACGGAAGCAGTTTTACTGATCAGTTATGACAAAAATATGATCCACTTTAATGACGTACCTTGTATCGTGATGGTAAGGGATGATTGACCTACATGAGACCATTGCTTTGCTTCGCCACAAAACACTTTGTTCAGTCCAATGCGAAGAGGGAGCATTTTACAACAAGCTAAATAAGAAAATCACAACTATAGTTGGTTATTTGACGAGTGAAATGAGATACTGAAAGGTGTTGAACACTTTTGTTAATTAACCATGTTCCAATCAGCTCAGTTAAAATAGACGATGCGTATTGATAATTCGCTGTTACAGCCATACTTACAAAGAAGGATGCAGCAAATGACGATGTAGAAGCGAACGACATGAGGAAATTTACGTCTGAAGAAAAGGATCAAATATATAGAGGATATTACATGGGCGCGCGGAGATACGAAATTTATCTTCGAGTGTTGAAAAGATCTCTCACAAGTGAGCGCAGCGAACGAGTGAGAGATTTTCAACACGAGAAGATAAATTTCGTATCTCCAAGCGCCCATGTAATATTCTGTTTATTATATAATTATCAATGAAGTATGTTTTGGCTTTTTCAGGCAATTCTTCCCGTGTATTTTTGAATAGCCATCGCAATGGTGTTATTTTCACACGTGAAAATAACATGTTATTTTCACGTGTGAAGATATCAATTTTTCGAAATAGAGAAAAATAGATATTTCATTGGTAATTATATAATAAACAACATTATTATTCAACTATATAGTTCGATGCACATTATATCTATTAGTTTATTTATTGAAGGGAAAGAAAATATTAAGAAAATAGGGGAACCCTGAACCTTGATTTTCATTTTGGGACCCTGCAAGAAGCTGAGGGACTTCAAGTTTTGCAATACATTTTTTCCCAGTAGACCTTTCTAACTTAGGAGTAATGTTTTCTCATTTCATGAGTCGAACCTTGAGTCTCAGAGATCGCAATACTGCCGTAAGAACTTACAGAGATTGAATCCTCGACCAAGTGAACATGATGAAGATGGTAGCAAATACAGCAAACCACAGCCCAACTGCCATGAGCCCGTAGTATGTTTTGTAGGTCAGCGGTGACATCGTGGTCCAATTGCAAGGTGCAAAGCACTCATTGGATGATTGATTGTGAATAAGGGGAGCATTGCACTGTTGGATATCTTGAAAAATAATTTATAAAATCAAATTAATATATAATCATCGATGAAATATCTATCTTTCTCGATTAATAAGAATCTTCTACGCCATTGGTAAGCACTTTATATTCCCGTGTTGAGAATATCTTACTCGTTCGCTGCCCTCGCTCGTGAGCCATATTACCAATGTCGTACCCAGAGCCCACGTTCCTATTGGTCAGCACCGAGATTCGGCGAATATCCTACGTAGTCGCGCTTTTGGGGGCTTCTCCCTTTATCCCTTTACTCCTCCCCTCCCCAAATCGCCGCTACAAAGGCTAATTGGCCAAACCCAAAACTCTATGTGAGTTTCAAGCATAATGAGTCTCATCAGTACTGGCTTTTTAACTCGTGGATACGCGAAGCGTAGAAACGATGAGGTATTAGGTAACAGTCAAATTCCATGTTGAAAACATTTTGGATACCCAACTTCAACAGCTATATATCGTGTAATAACGGTCGCTTAATTCTAAAAACTACGAGTATTAACTGGCAGCGGTACATACTTTGAGTATTATTTATTGAATTATTTACGGCAATTCCCTTTACTGTCGAAACTTCATAATCACTAGCAATAAAAACAGGTGACGAAGCGGTGGAACCATCAGATGACGACATCCATTTCCTTGAAAAATAAAAGACAAAAATAAAATACGACTCAACGATTATTTAGAACACCGCTGTTTTAGTCCCCCATAAAAGGTCAGTAGAGAAGTGAATGTTTTTAATCATCAGCGAAACACGAACTGAAAAGGTTTTCTTGTGGTTTAGATAGTTATAATTAAAAGCCGGTAACTCCCAAATGGACAATGATAACTCGTGACTTTTAATTTCAGCAAAAAAGAAGTTTCCCGTATTCGTTTGAATCACTATAATCATACACTACTGTAGTTCAGTACAAGGTTGGAGTTGATATTTACATGACAATTATTGTATCAAGTTCAAACTGATCGTGACCGCGAACACTGACAAGTTCATTAGCGTTAATATAGTCAGATTTTGACCGAAAATCGAGACATGTAGTACAGATGTCAGCGGTTTCCTACATATATATATATATATACTTCATTGTCGTATTTCTAAACGCAGTATTTTACAAATTGTAGGACAAAAAAGTCGAGGTCTATAATCATCACCCACTCTTTCGTTGCGTATGTTTAATAAATATCAATTATAGAGAACGGAAGACGCGAATAATGACGATAAAAAAACGTTATCAAATAGTAGCTCCCCTCTATAAATAGCGTGGGTCTTTACTTCCAGATCAGAAACATTTTGATAATATCATTAAGCAAAATATCATCAACTCACGTGTCATTTTGCCGTTATTTCATTTTCGGTGAAAGGGAAAGGAAAGCATTCGAATGGACACAACTACAATGACACGTTCCGTCACAAGTTGTTTATCAATAAGAACGAATCTTGACCTTGAAGTAATACTGAAAGAATTCTGTGAAGGGGTGCTGAAACATTTCCATCTTCTAACCAAAATCAAAGCGTTCCTCAGTAGATTGTATACGGTTATTAGTTCATTGGTTAGCGATAATAAACATCAAAAAATTCTCAATGTCAAAGTACCATTAATGATATAAGGGACTATCTAATTTATAAGTAATTAGAGGGTTGGTTGTAAATGCTTAAATAAACAAACTATCAATGGAATTAACCCTTCTGACAGCTGATGAATGGCTTAACATTTTTACATCCTTTACAGTTGTGGATAGGCTGCTGGAAGACGATTTTCTATTAAAATAGGGTCCAAAGCCACTTTTATAACACTATCACATGGATAATGATAATTACATTAGTCCGCATCGGCTCCAAATATCTTGCTTTTTTTATCTCCCCGACCGGTACACGTCGTTCGAAAGGTATTGGCACGACTGTACTTCTTTAAGATTAAGAAAAGCTTGACGATTATACAAATGAGATATCATATCATTGCCTTGAGAATTGTAGCGATAGCTTTAGTTCTCTCAGAGAGTATGCCTTATAGTTTCTTATCAGTCTGGAGGATAACTGGAATAAGAGATACATGCATGTCAAGGATATATATACATACTTAACATACTATGGGTCAAGTCTATTGATTTTTCTCTACGAGAACACACTATTAAGAGAAACAAAGATTATATTTTGAATTCTAGATACTCACCAAGTTTCATGTTCTGGAAGGCCGTAAAGATGGTACACGAAGAATACAGTGGGAAGAGAAGCCACACAGACCAGCAGATGATGGACGCTGTAAAAAATAACACGATGGATCTTCGTCTGTTTTTCTTTGTAACTTGATTTAGGCGGATAGAAAGTTTCTTCTGCTTTCATTCTCGTTTTTTTTTGGCAGTACGCGAGAAGTATAACTGGCTTGAATCATGCACCACTAGGACTGATGTACTCACGTAACATTCAAGGCAAAGGTCAGCCCAATAAGCTTTTTCAGTGGCTTAAGTACAAAACTACGTAAGCACTAAGACGTGATGAAATGAAGAGTCTGTTCTTCCCATGAAACAGATGTTGACAGAAATACAATTGCTAGTTCATATTACTGAATTCCAAAGCTAACAGATATCGATTGCTGACATCATTTCCGGGCAAGAGCTTGCTGTACTGATACCAAAACACATTCACGTACAAAAGATGCCAAAACAAACATTTGCGAGAGTCTGTGACACATTCTCTTCTATTTATTTTTAGAGGAAATATGAACATCTAACGAAGTCATTACATATGACAATGATTGACATTGAAGACAATGATAAAAGTAACAAGTTTGATTTTTGCAAGGAAGCGTTTTAGATAATGCCATTCCCATCGAAACTTCTACCCTTTTAAGGAAGAAAAATATTTGTTTCAGTTGATCCATCACCTCGAGAAGGGCAAGCTGATTGGCCTTTGGAAAAATTGACTGACATGTAGAGGACTTGATGGACTATGTATTGCTGGTGCTTAGAACTGCAAAGCATTTTTACAGTCAGGCCACAAGCATTTATGGACCACTAGACTGGAAGTGGGGATGGTGCCACGGGCCAGCGGTACCTTTAACATTCACTTTATACAAAGTGGGTTTCATGCGAGGCAGACGGAGCCTATAGTTTAGTGTCCTTAACTCCGAACAAAGAATTTTCATTGCACACGTGAAACGCTAAATCTAATTATAAACCAAGAATCGAGGCCAGAAATCGATTCAGTGATAGCTGTGGTCTGAACGGCTCTTGGAAGGCTTGAGCGGGTGATGCGTTACTTGCTATATCTTCATTGGAAGAGAGAATATCAGTAAGGTCAAGCTAGGTGTCACGTTCAAGCAATGAGGAGGATGCACCAATATAGTAATAGCCTGCGTAGAAGCGCTCTAGGATATTGGGGGAGGGAGGTAGTGAGGAGATTCCTCCTCTTTCTCCCCAATCGCCTAGAGCGCCGCTACGCAAGCTAATATAGTAATAACCTCACTCGGTGTCTTAGGAGTAACAAAGTGTGACGTCATCAAATTAAATATTTCACATTTCAGTTTTGAAATGTTCATATTTGAAACTCGAGAGGAATCACGTTTGATGCAGCACCAGTTATATATAAAAGAAAATGTATGGGGATATTTTCGTATTAAATTACAAATGTCTAGGATATTTTTAGATACAATACCCGAAAGTAAGACCTGTGAGAGCATGCGGGTTTAAGGTACCTCCTAATATATATTTTTAGCAAAAGACAGCATTTCAAAGAAAACCTCGATCTCATCAGTACTATTTAAAAAAAAAATCAATACGGAATATCTTTAGTCCAAATCCACTTGGGCATGTCAATCCCTAGAGTATAAATTCTTTGTTTGACGCTTGTGCATGAAAAGACTCATGAATATGGACAAGACTCCAACAAAAAATCTTATTATCAAGGAAATGACATGTGGTCTGAAATGAAAAAACATGACGCCAAAGTGGATTTTTCCTTGACAGAGCATCCAAGTAAACTTCAAAATGAAACAAAACTGCCTTTGAAAGTAATCTGGTGCGATTTTACAGAAACTGTCCATAGTTCTTTTATTCGATTCACGTTCATGTTCAAGTTTAAATAAGAACAAGCATTTATGCAATTTATATATAATCTGATATAGGCCGATTCCGAATTCGCTTGACTGACCACGAAACAATGGTTTGAAGTTGAGACAGGACTTGATTCTTTTATTCATCAAGTTCAACCTCGACCTGAAACCACTGTTTCGTGACCAGTCAAGCGAATTCGGGATAGAGTCTATTGATGTCAGTTTTAGTCATTTTAAATAGAGGCCTTTGCTTTTAAACAGGCTGTAATTCTGTCATGATACTATCATATTAGCCATTTTTAGGTTGAGGAAAAAACTGGGTCGAGTTGGCATTGCAGTGCATTGTGGGTCTGGCTTACGGGACAAAACAGAAGAAGTAAACTATTGTAGTCGTCCAGCTTTGACGTAGTATGCATTGCATTGCACGTACATCTACTTGACCCGCGGTGATCACAGAAACTTCTTCGTCAGTGTACTAACGCGCAAATCTTAAAAAGAGGGCAATGCTGGCTGACAGGTGTTGCCTCTTCTTGTTTCCTCCTCCCCAGTCTTCCCCTTCCTCTACCAGAACCAATCAGGAGAGGAGCAGCACTGGATTGATTAAAACACCTCATGGTTCTGCAAATATGACAAGAATCTAAGATTGTTTTCGGGCAAGAATACTCACTCGTGAGCATTACCGTGACACGTAGGCTTCTTCTCTCCCGTATTTCATATTCACGGCCCACCTTGCAGAATATTTTAGTATGATTTACAACAAATTGGCTATACGGATTTAGAGTTAGTTGTGGTAAAGACATCGTCATATCTCACATCATTTACCGTGCTTTCATCTTCATCATCACCGTCGTTGGCTATACGGATTTAGAGTTAGTTGTGGTAAAGACATCGTCATATCTCACATCATTTACCGTACTTTCATCTTCATCATCAATGTCGTTGGCTATACGGATTTAGAGTTAGTTGTGGTAAAGACATCGTCATATCTCACATCATTTACTGTGCTTTCATCTTCATCATCGCCGTCGTTATTATCTGCGTCTTCTTCGCTGAAGCATGAGTACTGGTTAGTGGTGGTGCTTTCAAAATCTCCTATGTCTTGATTCCCTGCATTTCTTAACCTGCTTCTAGACGTGGCAGGACTTTCTTTCGCCTCTTCTATGCTGTGTAGTCCAAAAGCATCAGAGCTGTGACTGTCAAAGTCGCGTAGCAAGGGCTTTGCTTGATTGTCTGTATGGCAATGCGAATTTGAAATAACAGGTGAACTTTGGCAATGTGAGAGACTTTTATGCTTGCGAGTCTTAATTGCATCACTTTCACTCCAGACCCGTTTGTGTTGAGGTGACGAGGACACCATGATGATATCTCCAGTCTTTCTCCAACCTCCTCGCCCGAAAATCCTGTTAACAAGACTGCTTTTATGTCTGCGTATGGGCACCCTTTCCTTGAAGTCTGTTTGTGTTTGAGCGTTGTAAGTAAGAATGTGCACCGTTTGTACAGCTTTCTCATTTGGATCGCACTGTTCCATCAAATATACATTTCCATGGCCAGGAGTACCAACTGCGAATGAGAAATTCCTTCCCCTCTCCGGTCCTCCGAGTAAATGCTGTAAGTTCATCTCACGAAAAGTCCTTGCATTATTCAACTCGGGTCTAAAAAAGATCACGTAGACCTTGGGCCCGTAGATGAGCATCATCAAGCAAAGGTTTGAGAATATAATAGCACAGCAATGGATTATCACTTGATGGATCCCTGGCTGTGGGTTCCCATAATACGCACCCATAAACGTGATCCAAACAACATTGAATGTGAACATTGCAAGTGATATAAACCTGGCATGGTTGTAATTTTCTGGAAAGTTTCTGGATTTAAAGGCAATGGCAGTGCAGATTATACTCAGAAGAATCAAGAATCCACTGGAAACTAAGAACCAAGGATTTTTATGACTGGTGCAGTGAAGAAAGCGGACAAAGTCCGGAAAAGGAATGGTAGAGACTTTTGGTTTGGGAGGGTTCAGGAAAAACCATGTGATGCAAATAGATACTTGTATGGCTGAAAAGATTAGAACACTCATGAAATGCGCTCGCCTGGAAAGCAGGAATTTTCGATGGAAGCCACCACCTCCCATGCGGTTGTTCAGTATGAGAACTGTCCTGTTGATCTTGGCTAACGTTAGCGACAGTATTACCGCAAATACTACAGCAAATAGAAACGCTGAAGCTCGACACTGAAGGTGGCTCGGTTTCCTCATGATGACGAGAGGGAGGAGAAAACCGACTGCTATGCTCAGAAGCAACACCAGGCTGATCTCGAAGCAGCTCGCTCGAACGACAGGACTGCGTCTGTGACGAATGAACACCCAAACAAAAAAGACAGCCAAGAAGAAGCAAAGCAAACTGCAAATACTAATGAAGATACTCCAAGGGTGTGCTCGAGTCAGGTATTTTAGAGGAACATAAACACATTGAGTTCTGTTCTCGTTAGGCAAGTGTTCGGCGATATTACACTCCATACACTCCGTGGCCATGGTGACATTGCTAATGTGACCTGGCGGACATGTTTTGCAATCCCAACAACAAGCAGTGTGCTTGGAGTTACGTTTAACAACGTAGGCCCCAGGAAGACAGGTGTCGCTACATCTTGATATAAGTACTGTGCCCTTTCCCTGGCCCAAGTCAATGACGGAGTCGTTTAGTTTCAGCACTTTGGACAATGATTCGTAACTGCCAATTCGAAGATTTTTTTGTTCATGTTCTTCTCCCTCTTCGCTCTGCTGAAGATTAAAGAAATCATAGCTCCCAGGAGGGTCGCCATGTTGATCTACCGTCAGGTTTTTATTAAAGCCTGTGAGAGTTCTGTTAAACAACAGCGGTAGCAACGACTGTGGGTTAAGGTTTTTAAGACAAAAGGCTCTTTTTTCCGCTTTAGTAGCACCAGAACTGACGTTTAACCGAAAGCAAAAGTCTCTGATCACGTTGGCCAAGATAAACACGCTGTTAATGACGTAATCGACTCTAGCAAACACACTTTGGATTTTCATGACGTTTGAAAGATTTTGTTTTGATTCCGGGTTGGCATTAACATAATTATTTATAAGAGATGTTAACTTTTCATTTTGGACAGCCTCGTTGAGACTTCTCAACCACGGATCCTGATGTATATCTTCTGCAGACTTATTTAGTCTATTCTTTAGATGAACCAAGAATTCCGGTACGGGAGTAACGGCAAACATAATTCCCAAACTTCCTTTTAAAACTGAAAAGTATTGATTAAAAAGGCTAACAGCATTAGACCACGAATCGCTTGCAACCCAAATACGACCTGTCAGATTTAGCGATTCTGCAGCTTGAAGTATAACTTTAGCGCTGCGCTCAGACGCAAACACCAGAACTACACGTGCTTTGTTTGTCTGTTTTATGCTCATCAGCGCCTTTTCAATTATGTTCTTCGAGGGTAAATACGAAAATATGATGTCATTTGCTAGACATATTCCAAGTCGTTGGATCTCCTGGCGAAACGATTCGCGCAAAGGACCAGCATAGTGGTCATTAGATGACACGAGAGACACGTAGTTCCATTTAAAATGAGCAAATAATTGAGCAATTGCTTTGGCTTGAAGGTTGTCTGGTGGTAGAACTCGAAGAAATGTTTTATAACGGGTCTTGTCACTAAAAACAGCTGAACTAGAAGCATATCCTACTTGAGGGATGTTAAACAAAGTTAATATATTGTTCACGGCTAAGGAAAGTTCACTATTTCCTGCCCCTACTACAGCAATAATAGCTGAGTGATTATTTCCCATCGAAATATCCCCATTGAGGGAAAATGGATCAGAATGTTTACCCAAAGCCTTTTGAAAATCATCGATGGTCTCCATAGATTTCCTCTTCCTTTGAGTGACAAAAACCAGAGCGTTTTTAACAGCCATATCGAGAGTATTGCACGTATCTCGAATATTATATCCTAGCGACATATCGTAGGGTAGAATACCTCTTTGGTTAACGAGCATTACAGCATATACCATTGCCTCAGCCAGAAACAATCCTTTTGGATATATCTGATGACAATCTTCGTCTGAACTTGTAACACAACTGCATGATTTTGAGTGAATCGGGAACATTCCTCCTAGAATCAAGTCTCCTTCTTGGTATTTATCCAACCTTTCTGGTTTGGCAGTCTTTATCAGAATGAGCAACAGCAGTAGCATTCCAAAAATAAAGGATTGCTTTGTTCTTAATTTCACAATATTGGCCATTTTCCTTGTTATAGCGTCCTTTTCGATTAGCATACTGTTCAACTTGATGGATTGACTTGATTGATTATTCCTTATAAATTATTCACTCGCCAAAAGTCGTTGAGCCAAAACAAAACAGCTCTAACTAAAGGAAGGTCAATAGTTCTTATTAAAACAAAAAAAGACTTTGAATATTCTCGGCAGATTCTCTCGGGCTTGTCTGAAGAGCTGTTTCCTGGAAGGTTCGTAATTACGACCAAGTTCTGCTATATGATACTGTTTTGTACTCAGCACGTGCGTAAAAGCTCACTAGTAGCTTAACTGTTGGACTAGCATCCGTTTTGAAACCTGTTATCGATAAACGACACAAAATCTAATTAACTGACACTTTTTGAAAGCTTCGTATTTCAAATCCCGTTGTTGGTGGCAACCATCGCCGATGGAACCGAGTTGCTGGATCTGAAAATGTGCGACTGAAGATCAGAAAGAAGAACCAAGAAGCTTTAATTAGGAATTCGTGTCAGTATTCAGACTGAACCTGTCTGTGTTAATACTAATAGAACAATACTTCACCAAAATGTCAGGTTTGTCTATTTTTATCCCTTGCCGTTCACTCGAAGCTAAAAATTGAAAGATTTGGAAAGGCAGAAACTCTAACTGCTACCCTGCGAGCAGAGGTGCATGCGCAAGTGCACTCGTGTAAGAGAGCATATTATATCGTGAATTGACGGGGGAAAATGTGCCAGTGACACCCTCAGAAAATCCGGTCTTAAAAAGTAGATCGCCTCAATTAAAATGATCGCTAAGTAAAAGAAGCTTTGCTTATATTATATAACTTAATACTTACGCAACAATATGGAATATTTTTAGGAAAATGTAATAAACAGTAAATCATTTTATTCATTTTTATTCATTTAAAAAGCTATGTTTAGATACAGCATCCGAGTGTCATTTTTTCATTAGCCATAGAGACCCCATACACACAGCTTCCTGCTATATATCATGTTCGTGTGATATGTGTATTTTAATTAACATATTCTGTCTATCCAACTATGCTAGGCGCCTGCTAGCCTGGGCAAAAATTCTAGTTAACTCAGGACAATAACACGTTCTGTTCTCGAGGCTAATATTAGGACTGTCAAAACCGCACCACTCACTCCTCGCCAGGACCCATATCACACTCAATCTGTATTGATCTAAATTAGGTTCGAGGTCAAAACAATTGTCTTATCTGCGGCCCACCTTCCTGGTTTTGTGATAAAGATCACAAGTCCGACTCAATCGTAATATTCACAGCTTTTTAGTGTCGACTGTTATGTGTCACCTTCGCAGTGAAAATATAGTAGATTGAAAATATAGTCGATTGTCGTAGTCGTGGTCGATTGTCGCGGTCGTGGTCGATAGTCGTGGTCGATAGTCGATAGCCGTGGTCGATGGTCGTGGTCAAAGTCGTGGTCGTGGTCCTTTCACAGCCGACCTATCACATGCGTAAAAACACGCTCAGATAAAGATTATGGGTATTTGCCAGGAAATCTTTATTCTACAACTATATTCTGTATTCATAGCCGTGGGTTATCAACAACGTACAACACCACTGAACTTGAATACTTAACATCTTAACCTTGCGAGCCACCACACTCAGATCTATTATGAGTATTTACCAGGGGATCTTTAGTTTAAGATTATACTTAAGTATTCATAAACAAGACCACTCTCTCGTTATGCTCTGAACTTGATTACCCAACCACTCATTTATTCACCTGCCGGGCCACCACGCTCAGATCTAAATTATGAGTATTTGCCAAGGGATCTTGAGTTTAAGATTATACTTAAGCATTCATAGCTGTAGTTGGTAATTCTGCGTGTTCAACAACGTACAAGACCACTCTCTCGTTATGCTTTGAACTTGATTACCCAACCACTCATTTATTCACCTGCCGGGCCACCACGCTCAGATCTATATTATGAGTATTTGCCAGGGGATCCTTAGTTTAAAATTATACATAGGTATTCATAACTTGATAATTCTGTGTGTTCCACAACGTACACACTCTCAAAAAAACAAAACAAAACAAAAATTCACCTGCCGGACCTTCACGCTCATTCTCTACTCTAGTAATGAGTATTCTCTAGGGTTTTGAATATAAGGTTTTAATCTAGAGTTTTCTAATCTTAATTACAAGGGTTGGTATATTAACGAAGTTTTGCCTTAGGAGATCTTAGCAAGATAGCCCAAGGCAAAAACACGGTGAGAAACATAAAACTAAGGAAAAATAACATGGAATTTATAGATGTTTAAATCATTATATTTAGAATAAAAGTAGCCAAAGGAAAAATCCCGGAAATTTTGGCATTAAAAAAAGACGAGACAAGAGATTAACTAATTCATTCTATTGGTTTTTCCCAACGAGGTTTGAGAATGCCTCCTCGGTGCATCAAAGTAATCATAATCTTGGAAACATCAAATGAAGGCGTTTTTGAAAATGTTCAATAATTTATGATTATAATAAAAACGTTTTGTATTATTGATGATGAACAAACGGAAAGAGTTAAAGCAGACCGAAAACCTAGGCTTTTGATTAAGTCTGCCAAACGACGGATTTTTCGTTTGGTTTCCCATTAATTGATGAAAATTTATTTTTCGATATATTTTTAAAGTTCAGAATAGGAGCTTTCGGTAAGTTTGATTAGACGTGTTCATCGATTCTACTTACTAAGAATCTCCTTTTATTGAGTTCTAACACAGCAGAAACGGATAGATTAATCATAACACGGCATTCACGAACGTTTACAAAAACGTTTGAATGCGAGCTGCTTGTACACCAATCATCTTTCGCCATAAATGAAAACGCGTCGACTGATAAATAAGACTAATTATTTCATGAAAGTGGTGGGATTCGAAGGGGTGTCATTACCGGCTGAAGGGAAGGCAAAGACTAAAAACCGGGCTTTTGGACCCAATCAAACTATGGTAAGTCAAATAAGTCTTAATCAAACAGAAAAAAATTGGTTTTATAAGCAGTATTTGTGCATTTCGGTGCTTACGCCACTCACGTTTAGCGGACGCTTTTCTCGCTTTTAAAATGTTGCAAAAAATAATTAAACTCATTAACTTCTTTCGCTTTTCTCGCCCTAGTGACAAACGTTTTTGAATTTCAAGCCGGGTACTTTTTATGTGGAATATTAATGATGTATAATTTGCATAGGCGAGATTAACAGTTTCCACCACTAAACTAGAATCATTAGCATCATGCCTATGCACAGAATTGATTCTTTTCGCAGGTGATTTTGTCTTTACTACAGTAGTGGTCGCTGAAGAACTTCATCAACGAATAATGATCACGCTTCATTTGATCATTCTAAATGCCATTTTCGTGTACGTCTCGCCAGTTAACTCCTTGATTAATACAACTATTATTGACGAAGAAGTATCTGTTTATCAACCAGCAGACGTCATTCTTGGTGGACTTTTTCCCGTTCATTCATCACGACTAGGAGGAAAATGCGGAGATTTAGACATGGAAAGCATTGCGCTTATCGAGGCCATGATTTACACGACTGATAGGGTAAATAGAGAATCTTTAATACCTTGGAATTTAACTCTGGGTTACGATATCCGAGACACTTGCAATCTCGTAGCAGTTTCTTTGAAACGAACTTTAGATTTTCTGTCAGAGAAGAAATACTCGATTACCGATGGCGATTTGGAGCGATGTGGAAGCAATGGCCGACAATCCTGTGATGGCAAACTCGTATCTGTGATTGGTGCTGGACGAAATGAAATTTCTGTGGCTGTTAACAAAGTTTTGAGCGTTTTTGAAATTCCTCAGATCGGCTATGCATCGACTTCGGGGATTTTGAGTGACAAGTCAAGGTTTCCTTCTTTCTCAAGAACAGTTGTTCCTGGATCACATCGACCAAAAGTCATGTCAAAAGTCGTAGCTCACTTCGGATGGACGTACGTTGCTTTGGTGACTTCTAATGATCCCCATTGGAGATCTCTGTCAATTAAATTTAAAAACCTCGCACACTCCAAGGGAATTTGCATCGGAATAGAAGAAACTTTACCAAACAATTCCTCTGCAAAAGAAATGCAGTCTATTATTGCCAGAATCAAGTCGAAAGAGAAATTAAAAATCATTCTGTTATTTACTTCACCTCTTGATACAAATAACATTATCATTAGAGCAGATACTGCGAAAATGACAGGAAGGGTTTGGGTGGCAAGCGAAGTTTTGGCCGGTTCTTCCAGTGTCATGTCGGAGCATGCGAGCGTTACGCAAGGAATGTTGGTCATCGCGAATAAACTGGATTCAGTAGCTGAGTTTGCGAAATACTTTGAAAACTTAAATCCTGCTCAAAACACGAGAAATCCTTGGCTTAGGAATCTGTGGGAAAAGGTCTTTGACTGCTCCTTCATGGAGACTAATAAAAAGATGTGCAAGGGCACGGAGAAAATGAATGGGATACGTCACATGCTGTCGTTTTCACACGTCAATCACGTGATAGATGCTATTATGGCCGTGTGTCACGTGATCAAGAGGATCTGTAAAGAATTTATTCATGTAAATGATACTCGTGGCAAAGAAAAGTGCCTTAACGAACTAACTAAAACCAAAGTATTATCAGAAATGTTTCTGGGGCCCTTCGTATTTCAGAGTTTGTCAAATCGAAAAGTTTATCTCGATTCAAACGGCGATGCTGTTAGCTCTTACAGAATTGAAAATCTCCAGATAAGTTTTCAAGGAGCGAAATTCCAAACCATTGGAATGTACTCTGGTAATACCCTTGACATCGAAAAGAACCAAATACAGTGGCCAAACAAAAGCATCACGCAACCATTCGGAAAGTGCAGTTTCCCATGCAACGCCGGCAGCTATAGAATCCATGTAGGATCAAGATGCTGCTGGAAATGTGCTAAGTGTCCTGTAGGTTCCATAAGCAAAAATGGCCTCAAATGTACTGCGTGCCAAAGTGGCTTCACTTCCAATGAAAATAACACTTCATGCAGAAAGATCATGCATGATTTCTTTGGCTGGGGTACAAAAGAAGCGGATGCAATCATCGCTGTTTCTATAATATCCTTTGTGCTGTCCCTGACAGTATACGTCACACTCATTATATACAAGACAACGCCCATAGTAAGTGGTCTTGGAAGCGATACAAATTTTCGTCTCTTGTGGAGCATTAGCTTCGGGGTGCTGGTTCCATTTGCATACATAGGGTTACCATCTGACAACATGTGCAAGATACAGTCGGTTCTCTTTGGCACCAGTTTGACGTTCACCATGTCATTAGTTCTGGCAAAAGCCAAGCAGTTGACTTCCAAACGAAAGAAACTTGCATCAAGATGGTTGGTACGGATTAACAGTCAAAGTCAATTCATCTTTTCTTTATTTCTGACCATCGTAGAACTCTTCATTTGTATACTTTGGATCATAAACAAGCCACCAAGTGCACAGATTAGAGAGGAGAGCGCTGGTAGAAGCATAGTCGTGTGCGACAACACTACTTCAGCCTGGTACGCCTTGTCTGCTTTCCATATACTTGTCATAAGCATAGCTTGCACATACTTGTCTTATAGCGTCAGAAAGCGTCTGGTCAATTATTCCGAGGCGAAGTACATATTGTATGGTATGATTGCATTTTACACGATATGGGTAATCTTAACCGCAGTTCTCTATGGAACACCAGTTGGTCTACACGATGTCGCCATCAACTGTTTAGCGATTATAGCATCACAGTTGATCTTTTTGGTATTCATATTCTTTCCAAAACTGTATATCGTCTTTTTCAAATCAAAGCTCAACAAGGATGCCGTATTTTATGCGTTGATTTCCGCTGACCACGAAATCGAATGCGCATGTAAAGATTCAAAGGAGAAGCTAGAAGCTGAGCAACCGTCAACTAGACCTCATTCTTTAAGTTTCAGAGAAGTTAGCTCCAGGGAATTTCCAAGTGATTTGAGTCTGGAAACCAAAACCTTTCGCCCATCTTTGTTGAAGAAGCTTTCAGCGTGGCCTTGTTGCGCGTGCTTACAGCGTGACAGCACGTCGGCCGCGGATTTTTCCGATTCTCGTGAGAATGTCAACAATCGTCTAGCTCTAAATTCGTATCCTTTACCAATCATATCGATAGAAGAGGGATCAAGAAGTCAAACAAGTGACCCAGGGTATAACGTCAGGGATGATGTAATTACAAACTATCCTACAGATCGTTGCAATTGTGACTTCCATCCCCCCGAAGACCATGAATACCAGGCAGAGAATATAGTAAGTCTGACAGCAGCAGAGGATCGAGGGGCGATTCGAGGGGCTAAGATCTGGAACAAACAAAACGGGTCGAGTGAAGACAAACTTGGAAAACGAAGATCTCGTTGTGATAATGGTGCTCCATGCGAGAAGCCAGAGGAGAAGCGTATTTCCAGATTGATTATGAAAGGTGGACATATTCAAGAGGATAATTGTCTTGAGGGGGCAGTGATCACAAACGAACACGGTCGTATTTCCGAGAGTACACTGTGAAACACCTTGGATAGACAGACAATTTAGAACAAACTGAGAATTGGACAGACGTAATAGACACAGCGGTAATAGACACAGCGGTACGTCTGCAAGCAGGACACACAGCAAAAGCAAGCACGAGGAGCGCCGCATTCATTACACCCTGTCAGATGAGAACCGCGAAGAAGGCCAGAATGAAAAGTAACCCCCTCTCCCCTCCATTGAAAAAAAAAAAAGTTTGAAGAAACGCAGGAACGATTGCTAGACAGCATGCTCGAAGCTAAGTATCGCGACTAAAGAAAAGTTCAATTTGATTACAACCTATGCCATACCGCAATTTGAAGCTTTACGCTGCTATAAGTGTTTGATGTTTTGTTCACATTGTTTATATTTGATGTTACTTCACCCTGCAGCTTCTGCAGTCACGACAGATCAACTTTTGCTCCATAAAATTAACTTTAAAAAAAATTCCGTTCTGTCTGTAATAAAAACTAATCTCATTACCGCTTGCGTGGGAGGTAATGAAATAATCGAATGTGATAGAAAGCATGAGAGTTGGTGCGCACTTGTGATCTAGCCCATTAAACCATATATCATAAAATGCGCAAACTCCTTATGTAGAAAACTCGCAATATTAGACATTCTGAGCTCGAGCGAAAACTGGGTCGAGTTGGTATTGCAGTGTAATTTAGAGCTGTTTTAGGGGACGAAATGGCCGCCATCTTGGAAATATGTCCCTTTAAAACCGCCTCAAAAATGCACTGCAATCCCAACTTAAACCCAGTTTTTTCTCAACCTTGGAAAGGTTAATAGACCCCTTGCACTCATTACCAATCTTGGGATCAAAACGAAAGAATTTCCTTCTCTTGAGGATGAAATCGTTTTTTAATATCTTTCATTGTCTTGACCTCCAAGTAGGGATTCAATGCAGGGGGTCTATGCGGACGTGCCGTGACCGTGACGGTGTTCCCAAGCATTTTCTTACCAAACACTTATCTCGAGCGCGCTGTGCGGGTTGAACTCACTACGCTTTCATTTGTATTTCGTAATTTTAATAACTTTTTAGCACTGGTTTCAGAGTTTTCTTGTATTAACATTATTATTATTTCTTTATTTTGAATGTGTATATTTTAGCTAGTGTAGATATTTTTTGAAATTTGTAAAGCGCTTATGGACTCTAAGGAATAAGCGCTATATAAATAAATTATTATTATCATTGTTATTATTACGTGATTTTTTATAACGTGACCGTGCCGCGCACCGTGCAGTGCCGTGCCGTGCCGTGCCGTTTCACAGACATACCATATGCTGTCATGAAAAGTATGCGAAGAAAATAAATTCAATGCTCTCAAAACAGGATGCCCTTTCTATAACCGAATCGCTATAAATGTAAGAACACTCATGCTTCTACAACTGACCGTCAAAAATAGTGCTCAGATGTTATCGAACCCTGGAGCAACCCGGCTGCTTCACGTCAAGGCACTAGGGCTAGCTCACATATCGAATTGAAATTTGGCTTAGTTAGGTCTTGCGGAGGGAAGAATACCGGAGAGCCCGGAGAAATCAAGAGAGACACACTGCACATTTACTTGTGACCGGTCGTCATAATTCTTTTAGCAAGGGAAACTATAAGTTGATTGACGACAAAAACAAAAAACAAAACAAAACAAACAAAAGCGCCCATTCGTCTAAAGTCGCAAAAACAAAAAAGCGCTCTAAAAATCATACCTGCTCAAGAGTTCAACGAGTTTTCTCTTAAAGCAAGTCTCCAATGAGAGCCCGAACGAGATAAAATATGGGTGGAAATAAAGGAATTAAAGTGAAACAAATACAGACCAGTAGATCTCGGCGCGAAATGCACTGCGTGTCAAAATAAGAATTTCTTTGTTATGATTTAGAAACCATTTGTGGATTGAATATTCAGTCTATACATCAGTTGGGTTTTGACGTCAACCTTTAATTTTTCATTGCATCTCGGCATGCTCTGATTGATGAATGAAAGCGCCGTGAAATAGACTTAAAGGGGATGTTAACAGTGCAGTGGCTCATTCAATAAAACTAAACTAAATAGGAAAAACACCGGCCAGACTGTTACGCATGTGCACATATAAATCCTTTCTGATAAAATAAGTGGCGAGATGATCAGTTCGTAGCTAAAGTCAATTACTTGTGTCTTTCGCGTATCGTAATGAATGTTCTGGTTGAGTGATAGCAACTATATATTAGGCCCCGTCCACACTATGCCGGATAAATTTGAATCCGAATTTTTATTTATTCGGTTATGCCTACCGTCCACACTAGTCCGGGCGAATCCGGAACAATTCTTAACCAAAACGAATTTTTTCGAATACGATCTCCAGAGTGGAACAATTTGAAAACGCCGGCTAGCCGTATTAGTGTGGACGGAGAACATTTCGTATCCGAAATTTTTCGAATACGGTAACGTCATGATTGTCATGGGAACATGGCGGGAAGACTAAAAATTCACCGCAGGCTCAATTTCAGCTTCGATACACATGCTCAGATGTTCAATGAAGCGTTTTTGCCGCCTCTGATCAGACTAGTGCGGACGCGAAACATTTTATCCGTTTACATGTGTGGACGGAAAACTTTTTTTTCAGTTTCGGTGTGAAAGTTGCGGATTCAAATTTATCCAGCATAGGATATTTATCCGCCTTAGTCACTAAATATAGCTACTATTTGTCAATGTCAACTTTGTTTTTATTTCATGGTTTTACTGCATGCGCTCTACAACGCTAGATAGATTGAAAATAGAAAGTTAACAGTTAACACCTCATTCTATTTGTTCCTCCAATAGAGCTTTCATTTTTTATCAGTTTATTATATTTTCCCGCTTAATTTTTCCAAAAAAGCTAATCCCACGCCCACCAAGGAAATGGACTGACTTAGGATTATCTAGAGAATCAATAGAATCTAGATTTTGAAAAACCTCTCACAAAAAAAAAAAAAAAAAAACGTACGTGAGAGAAATGAGAGCGAAAACTGGAACTAAAACCTGCAGCAGGCGGCGTTGAGTTTCATGTGTATTGAAGTATATGACAAAACCATCGAAACTTCATCCCTCTTGAAAGCAGTTTATAAAATAAATTTACTCGCTCGACGGTGGACAGGTTGATAAGAAAAGAGGAAATGATAAGTAGCGTTATTGATTAAAGTATCCTAATATACTTGAAGCGATAAGGTATCCAAAACACGACCCTTCAAAAACCAGTTCTACACAAGCATCTCGGAGCCAGCAAAGTAAATCTTAAGCCATCTGTTTCTGGTGAGTTAATTGTGATAATGTTTCAAACTCTCCGATCCAGACATGAGGCGAGAGCGGTCCGGGTTCGAGCCCCAACTCAGGCTAGATCATATGCGAGTTGAGTTTGTTTTGTGTCGTTCTCACCCCTGCCATGAGGGTTTTCTCCTGGTTTTCCGGTTTTTCTCCCTCCGTAAAAATCAACTTGTGAGTTGAGTGTTGTATGTYGTAAATATAGAATGTAGTGGTAGTGCGTGTGGAGGGAACCTCACGAAAGAGCCCCGCATGGGGACTGGTGGTTGTAAAATATAAGTATAAGTACTAGATGTTTAATCTTTATCTTCGTTCATTCCCTATTCCTGCTTTAGCCGACGAAAAATTCCGAATGATATTTTATTTGGTTTAGAGTGCACTAATTTACGAAGGGTTTTCATGCTGCCTTAAGGGTGCGCTATTCCAAACAAATTCACTGTTATTTTTATTCCTTCCTGCATTCTATTTTGATATTTCATTCCTTTTCCCTATAGTTTTCAACTTATAAAAAGGTTTTAAAAAGGCTCTCTAATAAATAAAGAGTACTATTGTATTTTTAATGGCCGCTTGCTTCATTTTGCACCTTCATTTCTTATGAAGATGAAAACAGTAAAATAAAAAACATTAAAAAAACCATAGCTTTTTTTTTACAAGATTTTTAATACCATAGATAAAATCATTGAAGCCTTGGCTTTATCTCATATTTAAGATTGGTATCATTAATTCCATAATCAGTCATTCAGGAGCCAAGGGTTTCGTATTAATGTCATGACTAAACGCCTGTGTAGATTAAATAGAGCGGTGCTTAAGGCATTTTTCATGAGTTCTCACTCTTATTTGTAATCAAGCTCAAAAGTAACTAAAAGCCGAATTTTCTATTTAAGCAAACAAGAGGCCTTTTCCCGCCTTTACCGATAGCGGTAGTCGCCGTACGCGGCGCCAAATTGGCGCGCTTGCCTTAAATTACTCGGGCAAGTGACACTCTTTGCTAAAAACAACGCGTTTGCTGTCCAAAAACGGATTGCTTCATAACCAAAGCTGTCTAAGAAAGAGTTCATAGTTAATGTATAAGTTTGAACACTGTATCTACGAAGCAATTAATAATACCTGGGATGACGGTGTATTGAAGGAAAAAGATTAATAAAATCTATAAAGGAATAAATTAATAACTTGAGAGAATTAGTGGGGAAAAAACAAAAACAAGAAAAAAATAAAAATAAAAATAAAGTCTTAAAATTTCCTTTCGTTTGACGGGAAAAGGGCAACGAATTCGAGTTATCATTGGGAGAGATTTTTTCGCCTGCTCAAGATCTTTGAGAGTTCGACCGGAGATCCATTGAACATTTATCGAATTCGACCGGAGATTCATTGAACATTTATCGAATCTTGACATTTGTGGAATAGCTTTCCTGTTTAAACACTAACACCCGGAAAACATATTGAAACTTGACCAAATCAAACTCCAAGTCCTCTATCGCTTTTTACTCATCTTTCTTGTCTGAAAGTGCTTTACTCGGTTAAGCATTTTAGATTCTTGTTTTCTGACAATTTACCTATTAGGACTGCTTGAGTTGGCGCCTGGTTGGCGGAAGAACAGGTCTACATTATCATATTAAGAACTGTTCTAAAAACACTAAAAACGGTAGCTCAACCCACGGCAGAAACTACTCCTGACACTTATAATAACTAGTTAGTTCTATGACAAATAACGAGTGAATATCTCTTAAATTTACTGGTTGCCAATGTTTACACAGAACTTTGAAGACTCAAGTTTAGGGTATTCGCATCAATTATCAGTAGTAAGTCAAATGTTGTAGCATTTAATAAACATCGGTTGTCTATGGCTTCTCGTTGATTATAAATATTCTGCTTACTGAAACTAAAAGAAAAAGGGAATACAGGGAAAAAATGAAATTAGGCTTACGATCTTTATCTTTTTATCTCATAATATTTCCTGAAAAAAAAGAATAAAAAACTCGCACAACAATTAAAGTCATTTTAAAATTCTCTTGAAAAATGGTAGTTAATATCAAAACTTTGAAATGGTTTTACTCTCCGTTGAGAAATCTTACTACAATTACTAATCCAACTGCTAAATAACAGCCCCGCTACGGAACGGCTGTGACCAATACGGTAATCACTCATTCACATCCCGCAAGGAGCCAATCAAATCCGTTTGATCTAATTTCATCCACTACAAAATACAATAGCCGTATAACAGGAAAGTCTTAAGGCAATGCGCTACCAAAGTGGGCATTTATACCAACTCTTTTAGCTCTCTCATGTAGACTTCTTTTTGGTCTCTTATAAGTTCTTTTTTTGTTCTGCTACTGCGGGAGGTATGAAGAGACGCGGTCTGGTATTAATACTCACAGCTTCCACTTGGCTTCTAGTGCTACGCAATTCAGCCTGTGCATCAAGTAAGTTTGCGTTTTCTAACCACACTTGTAAATACTACTTGATAGTCAAGTTTGAAAAATACTCAAATGCTTATTTATCATATACTTCTTTAAACTTATTAGAGTACTACATTAAAAATTTCTCAGCCTAGTTTTCTGCTTTTATTCTGCCGCAGCGTCTTTAACAAATTTTCACTATGCGTTCATATCTGCGTGGATTTTTCTCCAGTTGATCGAATTGAAAGCCAGTTGTTTATACGATGCGATAAGCTCCGATAAGAACTAATCCAGTTATTGTTTTCAAACTGCCGGAATGAGGCTAAGGAAACGCAGAGTACTGAAATAAAACAATCATATGTCTCTCACACCGATTCAAATCCCATCTTGCTTAATAAATACAAGCTATTACGTCGTATGAATAGAAAAACACCCATTTCTTATCAAAACGTTGGCATTTTTGATCCTAATCTTTTTGTGGTTTTTTAGAGTGTGATAAAATTTTACAAAGTGCAGTTAATAGTTTGAATAACGCAATGCTTCGTCGATAAATTTGCCCTGATCTGCTTTAGTCGGACGTAACCATAACAACCATGTGGGTCTAACTTCAAGCCGTTATCTGGAGCCGTGCTGGCGAACCTTTAACAGAAGCACCTTTTATTTCTAAGTGTTTTAACTATACTATTAATAGCTTAATATCATTCAAAAAAGCGCCGAAATCAATAATTAACAATAGAATTGTAACTTTTGAATTGAAATTTCTAACACCACGTTCACATTACCGCGTTAGAGATGAAAACTCTCTTCCTCCCCCTCTCCCTGGGGAAGCCATTTTTATCCTTACCCAAGTTTCACACTGCGGAATGAGTTACTTCCAAAGATCATAAACAAGTGCGTTATCTGAAAAAAAAGGTCTCACATAATTCTAATTCTATTTTGAATTTTGAAGTGTTCATAGTATAATATCATGAAACTGAGAGGTATTATATCTACATTAAAGTATTTGCCCTTCGCTTCCTCTTTTAATGCAACTGGCTCCTGAAAGCTTCATTGCCAAGCCATCTGGGTCTCGACGACTCGCTAATAAATATACACTCGGGTTTTTTTCTTTCTTTGCCTTTGTTTTTGTTTTAGTTAGTGAAATGCATGCACAATACTAAAATTCAAATCGGGCTGGGACAACATTTTCTCAGTATTGTTATCGCCTTCACAATAATAACCGTTTATACTGATAGTAGTCTAATAAAAAACTGCAATGTTTCTTAAAAAAGATGCGAGTGATTTTGCTGGTCGGGTCTTGCAAAGATATTATAAAAAGCCTACTTTGTCGAGACAAAAAAAATCAAAATTTTGTTCGAACATTTTTGCCTGATTCAAGCGGTTCGTTCTAATGATATGCATTTTCTGTTGGTACATCCTAGTCATATACAAGGAAGGAAAGCCGCTGATTCTATATTCTTTGTTATTTCACTTTTTCTTTTCCATTAGGAACTAACATTCTTTTATTATACAGGATAGAATGATCACACAATTGTTTCTCGTGACACACCACTGAATGATTCCACGAGGCACTTGTGTTTCCATTGTTCAAACACCGAGCCTCCAGGCGATTTTTATGTATCAAGAAAATACCAGTTACGAGTGGGATATTCCATGGAGAAACCATCGCATGTTCATTTTATCGTATATAATATAAACGTCTAGCGTCTGATGGGTAGAAGTGAAATAACTTGTTTATTCTAGCCTTTTCCAGTTTAAGTGTCTATGACACCTAAATCAATATTTCCAGCATTGATTCTATATAAAGTATATCCATCAACCAGTGTGGCAGAGTGAAGTGTATTCTTTGATTCTTTGTTTATCTATTTATGCTAATAGGTTTGTGTTTCGCACATGTAATATTTGTCAGAAAGAAAGAAAGAAAGAAAGAAAGAAAGAAAGAAAGAAAGAATGAAAGAAAGAATGAA
>NW_022261460.1:94653-107347 GCF_009602425.1 Actinia tenebrosa | reverse complement strand
AGGAGGCATTATTAAATATACAAACATTTTATAGGGCAGTAAAATATCCTATTTAAAACATCGATGTCTTCTCAGGGTTTATAGAAAGGTTATTATTTTCTCATAGTAATCAGTATTTCAATTTAAAAATGATGACAATAAACTCAAATGCCTACTATGACAACCCACTCATTACTTATATTGGAAGTATAAACCTTGATATCTCCAAGATGCATCACTCAAATCATATAAAGATAATTTACCATTCAACTATTTACTTCATGTAGAATCCATGCTGAAAATATTGATTTAGGTGTTATATGCACTTTAAGTAGACAATGCGCGCCTGGTAAATTCCTTTGTTTTGGCGCCAAAATATTTTTCGCAGCGCACAATAAAAGCTTTCAGTATTCTGACCACCGGTAAACAGGAAAAAAGCCATTTCACTGGCTCAGAACATCAAGTCCGCCATTGGCAATCAAATTTGGTGCACTAGAGAGGTAGATTTCTAGCACGCATGTGATGAAACGTAGCTTGCGCACGGTTACACGGTGCAGTTTCGTTGCCGGGACAACGTATTACGATAGCTACACATTAGAACTTTTCTAAGACGGTGAACATTGGGTGCATTGGGAGCTTTGGTACAAACACGTCTTTTGAGTCCAATATCATTCCGTCATGAACTGCTAGTGTCATCGTTTTGGTGAATTCAAAGTCGCTTCTGCGTGGTACGTTACATAACGACCTCAACTTTTCCCACAACACCTTTGTGCAAAAGGTTGCATGCCAAATAGGGCCCTTTGCAACAAACAGTCAAGTGCTGATATATCACTTTGATAACGAATCAATTCAGCTCAAGGTCCCTTGAGGAAAGCTCTGCTGGTGGCAAACAAACTTTAAATTGCTTCGTATCTTAAAATCGAAAGTATATATCTTATAAGGGAATAAAGGTTTTGAACATGGCATTAGTTATCAAGCTAAAGCTATTTAAATAAAGGAAGTCCGAATTTTTTGCCGACCAGTAACAGTCATGTGACTATTTCCTTCGAATGGATGGCTTTGCACCACCACGTGACGGCAGCCATGTTAGATAGCAGGAACAATACAATCGTTGTACATAAGAAACAATTCGATTCTCGAGAGCAAAGGCATCTTATTGTTCTGCCATCTAACCACAGGCAGTCCAAGCGGTATTATGGGCGTCGGCAAGTGATGGTGCAAAGCCTCTATAGATCGTTTTCTCAAGGTTGCGTGCGTATCCAACTAATATATGCAAATATATGATAATCCTCATTATAAAGCTCCTGTTCTGGAGTCGTGGCCCGTCAAGTTCCTTGAATTTGGATGCGCACGCAGCTATTGTCGTGTCACATTCACTTTACGTATATATGGTTTGTAAGAAAATGGATTGTTCTAAATAACACTATTTTTGAATACTGACAGCCAAACTCCAATGTCTGTGCACCGAGTGTCCAAAAGCTGTGTGTACCTCACACTATGGCTGTTACATCGACGTCAAAGAAAAAAGAATAAATACTACGCATGCGCGGCAGAAGATCACTTATGGCTGTATTGAGGAGTATAATATTACAATTTGTAAGCGGCATGAATGGGACGCCATAAAACGAACTCGAAAACTCCCAATTTGTTGCAGTGATGAAGACCTCTGCAATATGCCCTTACTTCTAAAAGGTATGTCTATTAAAATTATCAGTCCCTGTCAACTCGAGAGACGCGTTTCCTTGAATCTCTCTTTCCTCAATAGCTAATTAACTTCAAATTTATTCGTACAATTCACCGATCCCGAATTCAGTGTTATAGCTAAATTGTGCAGTAGATTTTTTGACATTTATTTTAGTCGAGTTTCATTTCCTGAACGAGAAAGTTTGAAAAACCGAAAGCCACAATTGCCCGTTGTCTTGTCCTTTTGTATAGCCCCTATGCAAGACTCAAGTAAATTGATGGGCGACCCTCTATTAAGCGGCCACTCTTAACTTGAATAGGTGTAATCTAGAGCAGAAACACTCTTTAGGACTTTGGTAGTTGGCGCTTTTTACAGTGGTATAAATTAGTGCACAAATATCATTTTGCACTTTGACAATAGAACCCTTCACAGTTCCCTGCGCCATCTTGAAAGGTATAGCCGTGCCTTTGCATCGAAGCGAGACGAACGGTGAGCTTGCAATGATAGAGACCTTTTTTAACACCTTGAACAATTATTCACATGTCTCTATCATGTGAAAAAGGCACGGCTATCTTTCAAGATGGCGCAGGGAACTGTAAAGGGGACTATTGTCTTTAAATAGTCCGTTTAATAAATGTTTTGACATAATAGTATTTCAATTTCTTGCAGATGTAATTGAAAGAAAACACAAGAGCAAACAGGCATACTGGAAAAGAAGACAGAGACTTCGTGACAACAACAAACAACCTTGTCCTGAAGTTGAGCCTGCAATCCAATTAGCCAGCGTAATATTACCCAGCATCCTCATCGCAGTTGTATTTTTGATTTCGTTTCTTCTTTTCGCGGAGCTAATTCGACATCGCAAGCTTTACGTCTGTGAAAAATCACCCGAGAATCAAATCTCCCCCAAAAGTAAATGCAAATGTACTAATCAAGAATTATCCTATGATTTGACTTCGGACACTAGTTCAAGCTTGACTCTGTCGTCATTATTGGCGAAATACTGAATGTAAAATTTATTTTATTTCATTTTAGAAATATGTGAATAATTGTCCAAGGTGTTAAAGAAGGTCTTTATCATTGTAAGCTCATCGTTCGTCTCGCTAGGCACGGCTATCTTTCAAGATGGCGCAGGGAACTGTGAAGGGGACTATTGTTACTGGCCGGTTTAGACATTAATTTTAGGGAGGGGAGATGATGAAAATAGGGGATTTACGTCCATGACAGAAAGGTGACAGAAAGTAAGTGTACACAAGGAAAACCAGTAAGGACCAACAGTGAATGACAGAGCATAACGAATGAAGATCCACTAACTATACATGCAATTTAGCATGATGCTGAATAAGGTCTTATAACATGTTATAAGATGAGAATATGTGGTAGCACTTATGAAATACAAGATATAGAAA
Organism: Actinia tenebrosa; assembly: GCF_009602425.1. Next base: position 104,275 of record NW_022261460.1, on the reverse strand, counting down.
TATAGATAAGTTATAGTGCTTGGGAACGAGGTTAATCCGGGCGAAAGTCCCCTGGAAAATAAATTCGGTATAATTCATTTCCGCCCTCGCTGGGAATCGAACCCACGACCTTCGAAGGTCTTATAAGTTTGTGCGAGCGGCAATAAGTACAAACAGTGGAAAAAAGGGACAGCAATACTTGAATATCAGAGCGTTTTACATTATGGGACACTGTTTTAGGGGGCGCTTAATTACTTATATGGCGTCTATTTTGTTTGCTGATAGTGAAAAGTGAAAGAGAAGTGATAGGAAACTGAGTTAATTTTCGAATTTATTTCCTTTCTTAATGCATGCATATGAAATGTCCGACTGATCGATGAAGCGTCCCTCAAAACACCACCATATAATGCGAAGCATTTCTACAGCTCTGGGCCCAGTTGTTCAAAGCCCGATTAGTGCTAATCCTGGGTTATCTCTTAATATGACCTATAGAGTTCATCCTGGATTAGCGCTAATCCAGCTTTGAACAACCCGGCCCTGCAAAGGCTAAGACTAAGGGTGGCCTTATAAGCCACTTAAAACAAGGAAGGTGCCGGAAGGTGATTATTTGGACATCAAGGTCTTTTTTGAATTCGATAAATAGGACGCACTGTTGTCTAGCTTGGGTACAAACAACACTATATAAAGCAACGTGAATTGTACCCAAGCTATAGACCACAAGGCACTAGTTTGCTATCTTAAAAAGCTGTATGGTATGAATGCCTCGATTTTCACCAGTCTCCTCCTTCAACCTTCTCATAAAAATAAGTTCCATAATCGGCACCACAAATTTGATACTAATAAGTGAAATATCCCAAAAGCAATACAACGTCTCAGTACAATGACTTGATTTTTAGTCGTAGCAATTAAATACATGGAAATGATTTTCTACTAAGTTGCCTATTTCTATAGCTGCACTCGCCTATACCTCAGTGACTTAGAATACAACTGAAACACGAGTGATTTGTCCAAGAACTATGAACTATTCTCAATATATCATTCTAAAAAGCAGACTTAAATTCTACTGACGCATTTGTCAGACAGATTGTTAATAGCAATAAAAACCTACTATATTACGATTAAGAGTAAGACTTGCGCACTGTGTGCCGGCCTACATGGTAGTTTTCCACTTGTGTGAACTAAACCCTACTAACGTACTGTTCTGAAAATTTCAAAAAATCGACTCACAGTTTTGAGAAATATTTACAAAGTTTTCGATCGTTAAAGTAGGGACTTGATTGTTATGTGCTTGCTTTATCAAGATTATATACAGATTATATTTGATTATATACAGATCATAACTGATTATGTATACAGATTTTAGAAAACTCATTAATAATTCATGAAGAAAACACAATAGAAATCATGACCATGAAGGAGGTTTTATATCTGATATAGATTCGTCTTCATTTGCATAAACTTTAACTTGGATTTTCTCTATCAAACTTGGTTCATTTCGTAAAGAATTCTGTACAATATGAGAACATACATCATGAGTTTTCTAAGCCGTTCAATAAACTCGCAGATCGTGTTTTATCGGGTCTAAAACCACTCGGCTACGCCTCGTGTTTTATACCCGATAAAACACTCCTGCTCGTTTATTAAACAGTACATAATTGATTATATACAGATTATAATTGATTATATGCAGATAATTGATTACATACAGATCATAATTGATTATATGCAGGTAATTGATTACATACAGATCATAGTTGATTATATGCAGATTATAACTGATTACATATACAGATCTAGATTTGATCACATACAGATTATAATTGTTTATATACAGATCTAGATTTGATTTTTTACCACAATTGTAAATTTTCTCGCGCGCTGATTGGTTAAAAAACGTCGTAAATAAGAGGCCATACCAACAAATGGCGTCATGCAAGATTTCGTGCAGTCTATTTCCTAGAGTTTTGTGAGTTTTGTAGTAAAAAACAAATTTACGATGGTTTAGCGTGGTATGTCCTCTTATTTACCACGATATGACGCCAAACGTTGGTCAAAATTAGTTATGGACCCACTCGGCTTACGCCTCGTGAGTCCATAACATTTTGACCAACTTTTGACGTCATATCGTGGTAAATAAGAGGACATACCACGCTCAACCATCGTAAATTTGTTAAATATACAGATCTAGAATTAGAGACAATCAGATATTCCGCGTCTCTAAGACTTTGATAACTTCTAGATTTGCAGTGGGGTTTTGGGCAATCCTCGTGGCACAAAAATAAACTTAGACCAACTGCGGAAAATAAGGTTCCATAACCATTTTAAATTACTCCTGGCCTTGATTGATGGACGCAGAATAATCATCGGCTTTTGCATTGATACCATTCATTATTAATGTCACAAATGACATTTCTGGTCCAGGTTGGTTTAAAATTTCGAAACTAACCAAAATTGGTCAGTGGTCCCAAAACACCTGTTAGTCCTGTGGCACTCCCTAGCACACGAATTCTAACTCACCGGCTCCGGTTGTCAGTCATGCAGATAAATTCAAGTTTATGTGATTGCAAATAAGCTTTTTACTGATACGGAGTCCACCTTGAATTATAGGAATCCAAGGGGGCAAACGTAAAAAATTTATAAAGCATAGAGTAGCAGGAGTGCGTCCAAATAATTTGAAGTCTTAGTGTTTCACATATTGTTCCAACTACCAGAAAAATCAATTGCTTTTTAGGACCGAGTGTGCTCCTCATTGAAAAGCGTAAACTTATAGAAATCGACATCCTAACACCTGTACGGTCTATGAATTTTTCAAAGGAATTCAAGATGGCCGCTGTATCGCTAAAAAGGCTTATTGGATGGGTAGTGTTCTTGTGGTCTCATATTTTCTGATTGTAAATGATTGGAAAACTTTTAGCTCTTGCAAAAGTTCTAAAGGTATATGACCCCTTCTTCATACTTAATAGACTCCAAATGCAAATTTAATTTTCTGGACATTTCATTAATACTAAAAGTACAAAGTGTTCTTAAAAACTTGCTTTGGTTGCCATTTCTTGATCCGTATTAGAACTGACTGGAACAGGATTTTCCTGTCCCTCCGTGTTACAATCGCTAATGCATGAATTCCGCTTGCGAAGAATTTCCAACATAAACATTATGGAGTTGAGAAAACAGGATACGATAGTCAAGTTGATCAGTAACAACGGCAAGTTAAAGAGAAGTAGTGCCGTCATGGAAGCGTCACTTACGTTATTTTTACTTATAGTCTCTCTAAAATCAAGAATGTAGTCTCCGAAACCTATGGTGGACAGGGTGACGAACGACGCATAGATTCCTTCGAAATAACCAGTTTGATTGAGCGTTACATAAAGTTCTGCGCCGTATGCATGAAGAGCAATGAATGCTGCGAACGAAAACACGACACATTTAAAATGAAGGTTTTTCGTTTCTTGTTTTTGTAGAAAGCGTCTTTCGAAGAAGATAATGAGCTTCTTAACAACGTCGTGCATGAGCTCGCCAGTTGTTTTGAGGGTTACCATGGTGAAGGGTAAGCCAATCACAGCAAAGAAAATGAATACCATTTGTCCCGTTAAGGTTCGAGGGGTCAAGTCACCAAAACCTGTTAACAAACAGGAAACAAAAATACGAATAAAAATACAATTGCATATCTGAATCAAAACAAAATGAAAACAGCTACGTTAAAATACATTTGCCTTGCCAGTAAAAAAAAAAAATATCTTACCAATCGTAGTCAAAGACTGAATGACAAAATCAACAGTTTTCCAATACTTCCAGTCCGGTCTTTCTCTAACCTTCACCGCGCCAGAAATTTTGTTGACCAAAGCATCAAAATGTTCCTCGGAGATATTGGCTCCAAGAAGCCTAGAAATATTGTTTTTGACCTCTTCTAGCATTCTGTTAGCAACTACAGTGTTCGGTTCACCTGTCTGTTCAATGATCATAAATACTGCAGACCAGATCAAGACGTACGCTGTTAAAGCTACTAATCTCTGGAACGCCTTTCTCTTCAAGCTGTATTCAGTCATGATAAAATGTAAACACGACCAAGATTCGAAAACCTTGTTTGAGAAACGTCCTGTAAAACCGTTAAACGGAACGGAGCGGGTAAAAAACTAAGTATAGAGTGTAATGAGAATGGGTCCATAAGATTGATGAAACTGTCATTAACATAAATATGTATTATAAGATTGTTATGGTAATAAATGAGATATCTCTAAGGAAGCCGCGATAAAAATTAAAACACTTGAGGCATTATTTTTCATTTGAATGATAAGTCAGTTTCTGTCGTAGCTCAGCATGAAAGTGACTTCTATTTATTCATAACTACGGGTTCAATAAAGTCGTTCATTTATTTTTCATTATCATCGACCACTCTTTTATATTGCCTTGAAACGAAGAGGTCTAACTAGGCACGAAAAAAACACACAAACAATATAAACTTATATTTCAATAAAACAGTCACCTGAAAAGCTCCAATGCGAAGACCGGCAAGGATTATGGGGAGATATATTTTTTGCATGTTTTCAACTGCTTGATAACTATTACTGATCTAGTGGACTTGAGATCTTTTGCCAGTTACAGACTTTTACTCCTTTAGAGCATCCTTAGTTTGTTTAGTTTAGTTTAGAACTATTTCGCGCTATATACACATGTCTACATGTATAATCAATTTTCAAGGTAAATTAATTATGTAAATAAATAAATTATAAGAAAATTACAAGAAGGAAGAAGAAAAAAAGGAAAAGAAGAAGAAAACTATAAATATCAGTGTGTAGAACTGGAGAGCTAGAGTAGCTTAAAAGTTTTCGAGCTAGTTCAAGCTGCAGTTTGCATCAAAAGCATTACTTATTGACCATGAAATGTTTTCCATGATTCTCATCAATCTTAAAATCTCTCGCTTTTAGTTCGTATTAGTGAATAATGCGTCAGAGCAAAAAAAAAAAAAAAAAAAAAAAAAAAAAAAAAAAACTAATAAAAAGCACTAATTCAATATTTGTTGTCAAGAAAACTTGAAAGAAATGAAAAGATCAAATGAATTGACGATTCAAACTAAGAACACAATTTTTGAAATACAAAGACAAAGTTTATTATCTTCGTATTTACGTTGTCTCTGGATGAAGGGCAGGTGTTATGAGCAAATAATAAGATTTTTTATGTGCTTTTTAAAACTCATAAGAATAAAACCTTTACGAATCTGAAACTGAATATCAGCCAAAGAAACAGTATGGGGATACTGAACTAGATGGATTACACGAGCGATGCTCATTTATTCTCGTTTTTCACACTGCTATATGTTAGAAGCAATAGAAGACGTTCAAAACATTAAAACTAAGAACGCCCTGAACAGCAATTGGCGAGAATCAATTTGCGATTTGTGACGGAAAAGAAAAAAAAGCCCCACGCTTTTATATAACTTGGAAATATATGTAAAAAAGCAATAGAAGACGTTAAACAAACGCCCTGAACAGCAATTGGCGAGAGTCAATTGGCGAGTTGTGACGAAAAGGGAAAAAACCCGCGATTTTATTTACCTCGGGCATTCCTAAAATAGGATACCCAAATAAAAACCGTAATCTAACGCTTACCTATATTTATACTATTGTGATTTTTGTCAACTGTACTGATTTTACTGTCATTGAAAACGATCACGAGTTGGAACTTCAAATAAGTGCCACCCGGTTAGCTCAGTTGGTAAGAGCGTCGGTCTGTTGTGCGGGAGGTCGTGGTTCAAGCCTCGGCCGGACCAACACTCAGGGTCTTAAAATAACTGAGGAGAAGGTGCTGCCTTTGTAATAATATCTGCAAATGGTTAGACCTTCAAGTTTTCTCGGACAAGGACTTTAAACCGTAGGCCCTGTCTCCTAACCCTTCCTAACCTACAGTAAAAATGGGGGACATAAAAGAACCACTGAGGACGTAAAAAGAAACCCTGGCAGTGACCACCCTCAGTGCCTACACTTCATACTAACCATCTCTCATGCTTGTAAATTGCATAAAGCAATCTGTCATTCACAACTCCATGTAAAGCGCCTTTGATTATATCCACATATTAAAGGGCGCTATATAAATCATAAATCATTATCATAATCATAATCATAAGTGGGATCGGTTCAAAACTTCACTCAGTGTAATCTTTTAAGTCTATAAATATCACGGGAAACATTAACTAAAGTCGGACTGATTTGCGTAGTCATTTACTTTGTTATTCTCTCATTCTTTCTACGTGTGAGACTGAGCTATGTGAAAGATTGGACTGGCAACAACTTCTGGTTCAAAAGAAGAAGTATGAAACATTTACTATAAGGTCATTTGTGCAGTTGTTAACTTCGTTATTTGAATAGTCTTTCTACATGCGAGAGCTGTGTAATTTTGCGGTCCGGCCAAAGGAAGATTGCTAACGACTTCTGGTGCAAAGCAAGTAGGTTTATAAAAAGAAAACATTCGGGCACCTTTTTGCATGTCAGAGGCACTGTATGCCGAATCCGCGCCCTGGCTTTGAATGGTATACATGAGTTCAAAACGTGAATAGACAAAGGCATAAAATGAAGACCCTGAAATGAAGCATCAAAAATCTCAATAGGTAGAGGTAAACCCTGTGCGAATGAGTCTGCAATCAAGGAACACAGCGGTAATTTAGAACTCGAAACTGGTCTATCCCATCTCTTACATGAGATGCTGCACATAATCATACTTCACACGGCTTATGGATAATTAAAAGCATCAACTTTCCAAGGGTAAAGTCTAAGGAAAGCGATTTTATAGATTCATTCCCAAGGCTGGCTCTCAGTCCTTACTTTAATTCTATATTCCACAGGAAGCCCAAATAAAAACGTTACAAAATTATCATTTTCTTTAATTTTCAGAAGTTGGTATTTTTATAATTATTATATACAAATGCCTTTACAAAGCCCTTAACAAGGCGAAAGCCTCATGCATTAAAAAAGCTATTCTCCAATACCTTAAAACCGATAATTTACGTGGCACGTTTAGTGTGGAATATCAGTCGTAAATATTGGAAATACATGCAGTATTAATCAGTGTCAGTGTTAGTATAACCTTCTAAAACGTAATCATTGCAATGTCAGCTATTCTGAAGTGACCTAAAATAATATTTTATATGCTATTCCTGATGCTTTGATCATGATTTGATAATTAGTATATCAGTTATATGCTAATGTTATTTAAAGTGCCTATCACCCTTCTGACAATATTCTCAGTATTGATTCTACATGGGGTAGATTAATCTGGGGAAAAAATATAGTTTGAGTGCGGTTTCTTGAAGTTATGGAGGTTTTTCCATGTCATGTGCTAATTCTGTGATGTATGAGGAGGCATTTATGGTTATTTGTTGTTCCTCGTAATTCGAAACACCGGCTTCTATGGGAAAACTAACTTGCAATCATTTCTATAAGAGCAATGGGGAAAACAATGACGTATTTCAAATTTAATTTATCTGTACCAGTAGTGTTTTGTATATTAAATGATTACTCCTCATACGTCACAGCATTAGCATATGGCATGGAAAAACCTTTAAGACTTCAAGAAGTTGCACTTAAACTATATATTTTTTTAGTGTTATTCAACATCTTACCCCATGTAGAATTAATACTGTGAATATTGTCAGAAGGGTGATAGGCACTTTAATCTTAGTGCATCAGTCCACTTTCCTCTTTATAGTATGCTATGCAGCAAAGTATTCCTCCTCGATTACTGGGTTTCACTTGACGTCATTTCCTGTCTCGTGCAGAATGTTCATCAGCTGAATCGCAAGTTTTCAATTTGCTGGGTTCAACTTGACGTCATTTCCTGTCTCGTGCAGAATGTTCATCAGATGGATCGCAAGTTTTCGAAACAGAATTCTTTCTGGCTGACAGCATATGGTGGTTAGTGTTTGACTTTCATTTTGAACAGATGAGATTCAAAGGCTTTTATCAGCTGATTGAAACCACGCAATAGACTACAGTCCCGTATACGAGCATGTACTGATCAATCTGGTAGACAAAGAGTTTGATAGGACAAGGAACCAGAGATATCGTTCTTTCATTGATTGAATTATCCCAAATTCCATAACCGAAATGTTAGTGACGAGATCACAAGTGGCAACTGCCGTTGAAGAGAGAAGAAAAATCGCTGACAATGAAGAAGATAGTTCCTGTAATGAACACTGTCCCAAGTAAAGTAAGTTCTAAGTAATGAGTTCCCGTTCTTTCATTGATTGAATGATCCAAAATTCCACATGACCGAAATATTAGTGACCAGATCACATTAAGAGTGTAGAAAAGTCGCTGACAATGACGAAGACAGTTAAGACAGTTCCAAGTTAAGTAGCGTTAATTTAATAAAATAAAAATACCGAAACGTTTTCCTGAAGTTCTTGTTATGAAAATCAGTGTCAAGCACGTTGTAGTCGCCAATGGTGAATTTTGTAACGGAAGCGAACATATCATACGGTCAAGACAGTTACATCAGTCAAAACAGCATCTATTAAAAATCGACCCAAGATGAACGACGGTAGAAAAGGTAAGAGTAGTAAAGGTATAGACCAAGGGTGAAGAAGAATCGAAGGAATAGTCTGATATATATGCCATTTGTCGAGACTCAAGTTGCAATCAAAACTAATGTGTAGAATTGAATAAACCATTATGGTACATTAATATAACAGATCTAACCAGATGATCGACGACGTCACCGCTGCTTGTTCTTTTCGATCTCTTCGATTATTGCCAACAGTTTTTGCCTTCCTTTCTTGGTGATGTGAGACCCTACGCCACACGTGACTAAACTGGTCACGTGTTTACTGGAGTATTCCTGTCGAGTAATGAGGATTAGGTTAGCCTTACATCATCACACATGAAGTAAAAAACGCTTGTTATCGCAATTCACAAGTACGACAGTGACGCAACTCAAAGGGGTCGAAGTGAAAGGAATTTAGGATGTAACTGATGTTTTTACCGTGTATAAATAAGGTTTTTTCTGTCTACCTCTATATGCAGTCCATTTAAGACCCACGGGAGAATAGCTTTAATCAGTTTGAATTAGTTAGTTGAGAGGAGGGAGGAAAAACTGGAGACATGGCTGGAAAATGCACAGAGTCAGAAAGAAAGCCAACCAACTCAGCTCACGTGGGGGACTGGGAATCGAATCCCAATCGTGAGGAGAGATGCGAGAAAGAAAGACAGACAGACACCAGGAAGGGGCGAACCTCTCCCCTCACACCTACTTGATAATACAGACACACAGATACAAAAGACGGTAAGACAGACAGACAGACAAACATCATACATTTACCTTGTGTTCACGTATCCATCTCTCCATTTCATTTTCGGTCAAGTAAAAGGCTTTGACATAGGTTTCCACGTATTCTCTATCAGGTATAGGTCTGGTGGACAAAAATAGCACGATGATTGTAAAAACTGGCAGGTTTTCATAGAAACCCAATTTTGCAACTTTCCGCTTCATTGGAACAAAGCAAAAATATATATTTTCGTATTGACACCTAGTTTTGGAATTAATGCAAAGTCACAAGTGGAAAATGATGCATGCGCATACTCTAACTCCCTATTCTTATGCAGTAAGTGAGTAAGTGAGTAAGTGAGTAAGTGAGTAAGTGAGTAAGTGAGTAAGT
>NW_022261460.1:64363-82477 GCF_009602425.1 Actinia tenebrosa | reverse complement strand
TTTCCTGCATTTTTGAGGCATTTCTGCGTAAGCAACTGAAGTGGTACAGGAATAGTGTGCAGCATCCCTCCTCTTATCCAACCCCAAACAGTAACAGAATTGATTTATAGGTGCAGATAGACATGGTGCATTGATTACTTCCCCCCCCCCCCCCCCCCCCCCCCCTTCCGCAAAAATAAGGAGATGAAGTTTGGGATATGGAAATAAGTACAAGAAATGAACTTTTTAAGTTAATGAAACAATACCCTTGTTATTGATATGCTACCTGTTCACGAGGTCCAACACAAAGATGAAGTCATCATACTTGAAGTAGGACAAGTCTGTACCAAGTAAATGAGTCTTGATGCGTTCCTGGACTTCCTGGAAACCAGATGTCATAAACTGATCAGTGAAATGCTACACTATTGATCTGGGTCCGGGGAAGGACTTGATCCCCGGTAGCAGCGGTGAAAAGGCGAGCGCGTTGCAGCTTTACCCTTCACTGAATGATTTTATCGAACCCTCAAACAACCTTTGGGCTAATCTAAGTCAGGGCATGGATAATGTACAGATGGAATAGGGAAAAACAAGGGGAGAACCCAAGAAACTGTACTAACATGTGTTGCCGAGTTCAGGAATCGATATTACTATTTTTATCATTGACATGTGACCCGCGAAGCTTGATGTCTCATTTGCCGATAAGCATTTCGACGGCAATATCATATCAAAAAAACAATATCTTGAGTGAGATTTTGGACTGAATTAAAAATTTAAGAGGATTCAAATGTTTAATTCATTCAAAGATCTCAAGATATTGTTTTTAATTTCAGTTCTTTGATTGACGCCGAGCCGTCGAAATGCTAGTCGGCAAACGAGACATGAAGCTTCTATTCACAGGCCGTACTTTAACGATAATAGTAGTAGAAACATTGCAAAAAAAACCTTTTTTTATACCTTCCATATCCTGTTGAGCCCGTGATCCAGTTTCTGTCTAATATAATTTCTATTGTACGTGGCTTCAGCGGTCTTCTCGTCATCTTTGTTTCCATCAGTGACATCTGATTCAGTGACGTGCATGGCTGGGTCATACTGCTCGTGCCAACGAATCACCTTATGGTAGTTCAGCATTACAGACCACAACACCTGTACATCAAAACAACAACATTAAAGACATCAGATACATGTGCTATAGCATTAGAGAAGTTTTCGTATGAGTGGGAAACGATACGGCTAATTCGTAGCGCAGTGTAGCAGTGCCGTATATCTTACGATAGCATGAGCCGAACCTAATGACATCAAAGAAGACCGCATTGTTTTCCATTGTTTCAATTAGGTTCGGCTCATGTGAAGTTCAACGTTTGGCCTGAGCCTAACTGGAAGACATTAAGAAGGCATTTCAATGTTACGGCATGTCGTACCTTCTACGTTCTGTAAGGCAGTACCTCACGTTTCCCACTCATACAAAAACCGGCGCTTTAGCCGTTTAGACAATAAACAACTCCAGGAGATGACCCTAAAAGTTTTGCTTCTATATTAAAGATTCTTTTATTCTCATATTAAAAAAAGATTCTTTCAGTATTGCATCAGTATTAAAGATTTATTCAAATGCGTAATTGGTAAGTAAGGAAATCATACTCAAGGAAATGACACATGGTTCGAAATGAGTAAAAGTATCAATATATTATCTACTGTACATTGTAGCTAATGAAATCTACTGCAGTATATTTTTAATGTTTTACCTTACAAAGACCCATTAAGCAAGGCGTGAAATGCTGAGTTTGAACTTTCTAGAGTAAGAAAGGTAAGTATGACAAATGAAGGTATACACTGGATAGAGTTAAATAATGAATTACTTTTATGCAGCAATCTCTTCCCAAATGCTTTTCGACACACCATTTGGGTAATTGTGTATTTTATGACCAGCCGACAGGTGCCAGTCAACTGCTGCCTGATTGTCCATGGCCGAGCGTTGCCAGACTATCAGTCGTACGTTGACCATGTGTTGGCCTTATTATGCAACTTCTCGGCAAATATCCCTGCCCTTAATTCTTTGCAACTGTCCCTGCCCTTCTAGGCAACTATCCCTGCCCTTCTCTGCAAATATCCCTGCCCTTCTCTACAACTATCCCTGCCCTTCTCTGCAACTATCCCTGCCCTTCTCTGCAACTATCCCTGCCCTTCTCTGCAACTATCCCTGCCCTTCTCTGCAACTATCCCTGCCCTTCTCTGCAAATGTCCCTGCCCTTCTTTGCAAATATCCCTGCTCTTCTCTGCAAATATCCTAGCCCTTCTCTGCAACTATCCCAGCCCTTCTCTGCAACTATACCTGCCCTTCTCTGCAACTATCTCTGCCCTTTTTCTCCCCTCCTTAGAGTTCTTTCCCTTCCCATACCCTTTATTTCTATCCCTGCTAACCTACACTCTTATCCCAACACTTTTACCAACTGACTTCAATTCCCACTTCTCCCTGATCTACTTCAACAGCCCATTATATTCTCATAATGTTAATACAAAAAGCCATAAGCATGAAATTGTTGTACTTACTTTACAGAGCTCTCCAAAATGTACATGCTGTAGACCATCCTCAGCAACATATTCTGGAGGATCATCCTATAATAAACACAACGCATTAGTATAAACACTTCTATAAACCTCTTTACCTTGGGCATAATGTTTTCCTATTTTAGACCACGTGTCATTCCCTAGAGTATCCTTTCTTTGTTTAGCGATTGCACATGAGAAGGCACATGAATATGGATACAAATGAGGAATCTTATTCTCTAGAGAATAACACTTGGTCTAAAATGGGAAAACAATGTACAAGGTACAGAGGTCTGTTTGATATTATAGGAATATAGGGGATTAAAACATGGTGCTCAAGTGAATCACACACTCTAGTGCTCAAAGCAAGTTTTCTTTTTCTGCAACCCACATAACTCTGGCCACATCAGTTTTTCTGGTGTGTTTAGCAAGTATTATTGGCTATCAAATTCATATATGCCCAAGTTTTTATCTTCTTTTGGGATTTTAATTACAGTACATTAAAACCTTAATAGGTACAGTATCTTGGAATGATGATAATCAAACAGACATACAGTATACAGAAAGCAAGCATAAACTTGAATCTAGGTTTCCATTCACTTCATATTCTCAGAGATGTCATTTACCACATTTTCAAGGGAATCCTGTGCAGGAAGGAGATACGCAACAGGGGCAGCACAGACGGGGGCTGCCCCCCAGGATTTTCAAAAAGTTAGGAGGTTTTGGTAAATATATATTAATAGACCTACAAATGTTAGTCCCCCCCCCCCCCTTAAAAAATGCTGTGCCACTTCTGCACAAACACCTAGTGAACCACCCCTAGATCCACCTCAAAAACCCTAGATGGTTACAATATCTGGTTAGGTGGATATATGAATCTCAAACATGTACACAGTACAGTACAGTATATACTAGTAAGGCATGTGTGTATACAAAGGAAATACAAACAACAATTGGGATGTTTCATGGTGTGACACGAGAAAGCATTATAGAAAATGCAAATGTGTAGATTTGATGTACAGGTGTAGCATATGATGGGAAGGACAAGTAAAATAGTACCAATAAATATAAAAAAAAACCCAGCTTTCCTGCATTCTGATTGGCTGTATATTTTTTATGGTATGGGATAAACATAGTATAACTTGATTTGTCATTGGGAGCATACAGTGTACTGTACCTCAACATGATCCAATATGACAGAGAAGGATACTTGGTTGATATGATTCATGAAGTGGATTATCAATTGATCCATGGAGATCTGCATGAATAACACAACTTGTAAGTTAACGAATATTATGATTATTTGCCCAAGGAGAAGTGATGATTGGTAAATATTTCACAATCCGTGAGTCTTCAAGCAATGAGGTAAAATATATATTAACCATAATCACTGAGCCACAGTGAATAATTTTGTTTTAGCATAATCTTAGAATTGAATATCAGAGGAAAGATGAAATTGGAGGTAAAAAAATAATGTTCTATATTAGTATTACTGGCAAACTTTGGAAAACTTCATAATCATTGCTCTAGAAGTGATTATCATGTCAAAATCATTGTTCACTTGACCAATCACAGAGAGTGAAACTATATTCAAGTCTAAATCATACTAAGTTGAATTATTAATCTGAAGATTTTTGTACTGAACTCATTGATTTTGAAAACCTTTCTTCAGATTTGTTTTTTTTCTTCTGTTCTATCAGGTCATACAGTCTTACATGAAAAACCCACATTGGGTGAAGAAACTGGATCAGATTCGTCAGACTGCAAGACTTACATTTACATTTATGTAATGTAAATGGCCATTGGTTACCTTTATATTAGAACCTCTGGATCCCAGGATATCATAACCTTATTATTCTCAATATGAGCAATAAATGTTTGTTTGAATCCTATTAATGTAGAAAGAAATACCTGTGTTTTGCCAAGATATCTGTATGCAGTTTGTAATCTTTCATAGTAGGCTGGGTCAAAGTTGTTACATATTCGTACCAGGGCAAGGTCAAGTTGTTTCTGTTGAGATAAAAGTACAGAATCAGAGATTTCAATAGATGGTGGCTACCAGTAGTTGATAACAGGGCATTAGGGGATTGGGGAGGGGAGGGAGGCCAGGAAAAATGAAAAGAAGGATCCTCCCCCCCCCCCCCCCCCNATCAGAGAAAGTCAAGGTACCGACCAATTCATTTGATTTACGGATGTGTATTTCCCAATTTCCCTGTCGCGACTAATGTTTCGATCAGCGCGTAGAAATAAAAAGAGTTTTACATTTAACCAGCGAATTGCGAAGGTTGGTAAAATAAAGCAAAAAAGGGCCCCCCCCCCCCCCCCCCTCCAAATCCCCTAAGGGCCCTTCCTCCTTTCCTCCTCTCCAGTCCCACTCCCTTCCCCAATCCCTAAGGGCCTGCGAATGGAAAATCATTAATATTAATCTACATGTATTGCTCAATACAGCCACCTATTTTGACAAGGGAGCCTTCTACTGATTCTGAATCCTCTGAGAATTAACAATAGATTAATAGATTACTCGAATTAACAATTTTAAAAGTGTTTCATACAATGTACATACCTCAATATCAATCAAAGTCTCCTGCAGATTTGAGCTTAATTCGCTGAAAACAAAACATTAGTTACCTGAGTGTATTTTACAGTAATATTATTACACATAGCTCCCTGCTTCTCATTTTTCTGTTTTTTTCTTTCTCGGCTTTTTCCCTTTCATTTCCTTTCCTTTTATTACAGTCAAACTCTGCTTTAAAGAAACTTAATGCCAACTGCATAGTTGGACAATTAATTTTTTATCAGTGGATAGACAGCAACCTGCTTGGTGTTTGGTTCTGAATTAGGCAATAGGCGAACCAATCAACACTGCAGCAGTTTTCCCATTGGAATAGAAATCCTGTCCCACAACTATAAAAAAATCAACTTTTAAGAGTACCACAAGTATAATGAGGCATTTTTTCTTATTTTCACAGGACAGGACAGAAGGCAATCAGAAATTTAAATTCTGAGATTTTCTAACAAATATGTTGAGCTTGTGGGACATAGCAACGGTAACTACGTGGAGTGGAACAATGAATACACCTCTGCTGTGTTCCTGTTCTCTCAGCAGCAAAAGAAAAACATGATTCAGATGCACTATTAACTTACTCATCTGTTCAATACCATCTTTAATTAAAGAATATCAATTAAAAATGGATTAAACATGGTTACCTAATACATTCATAATGCTTGAAAGCTCTGGCTGCTTTTTCACATTCAAGACAGAGAGTTATGGCTCCTGGGTAGTCTTCCTCCTGTTTATAGTTGTACAACAATGGTATAAAAAAACAAGAAAATATAATTAGTGGCTGAATGGAACAAAAAAGTACTACATGTACTTGACAATCCTACCTCTAACATCTCTTTCAATCTGACATCAGTTCTTTGCTGCAAAACAAAATTTACAAATTGGAAAATAAGTAAATGGTGGCAATGCACCTTTTCTGGAATAGAAAACAAGTTGCATTCTGACTGCCACCATGATGTAATGTTACAGATACAATATAAACAGTATATACATGTAGGTGCATAAAATAAAGTTATTGAGTGGGAAACATATACAACAGAATGCAATCTTACCAGTGTCTTGATAGTTCTGAGTGAATCCAATAGAGTAATCAGGTGCTGTTTCTTCCTGTGTTTTGCTAGAATACCAAGACCACCAACAGATACTCCTCTTCTTGCTTTATCTAGATGTCTGTAAGGATAATAAAATAAACCCGCCCACCATCAATCAAAAAATGCCAGAATTAGGCTAGAGGCTATCAGTTTACTAAATACTATGTAAATTTTTGTAATTTTGATTCCAAATACATTAATAAATTGGAATTTTACTAATACAGTACCAATAAAAAGCTTGCTCTTTCTGAAAATAAATAGCTTTTATTTCTGAAAATATGGCAGGCCATAATTCACCATTTTCATGCTAACCATCACATGGTACAAATTGTATTTCAGTAGGAATGTACTGACTTTTAAACAAATTATTTACTTGATTTTCTTAGTTAGCCTTGATTCAAGCATTTCTTAGTGCTCTTTAGAGAAACAGATGAACAAAAAAGGTAAATAAATTTGTTCAAAAGCCATTACATTTGTACAGGAATCTGAGAACAATGTCCGAACTTTTTGGTGACCATAACACAATCCAATACAATTTATACTACGTTATGGCTAGCACAAAAATGGTGAATTGCATAGGGTTCATGAAAACTGATAATCAATCAATACAGCTAGAGCATCAACCCTACAGTTACCACCCATCATCATATACTGACTATGGTTCCTCACCATGGTGTTTCTACATACCTTCTCCCCCTGTCACATATCGACGAAGCATTCTGCAGTGCCTCCTGTAGCTCCATTACTCTTTGAAGTTCCTGGATGTTGATGTGTTATGGTGAGAATCAGATACTCGTAAAGGGGTTGAAACATGGAACAGCCATACATTTCTGTTTCACGATACTCCAGGATATTCTTTTTATTGACAAATTTTTTAAAATTTAAAAAGTCCTCTTGGTTCAAAAAATTACAAAACTAAATCAAAGACAGATATCCCAAATGTTTGACAGAAAGATTCAGTAAATATTCTATTAACAATCAAAAAATTCAGTGTGACATTTGATATGTGAGAGAAGCAGCCATCTTGAGACCAACTCCAAGCATGGTATCAAAACTATCCTAATTTGTATAAATGAATATTCTGGATCATGGCTATAGTGTTACACATTTCAACTCCCTAATGAATTTTTCTTTAATTACTATCATTAAATTATTTTTTAATTAATGATTAATGATATACTTTACACGTACCTGGACATATGCACTATGATTTTCAAGAACTTTTGTGTACAGTTTTTTTGAAACCTTTTTTGAGAAAGAAAAGAAAAAATATTATTAATAACAAAGTTCTTCACAATGACACACACAAAATCAATGAAAATTAATTTGTCCACAGACTTTCTGGGCAGTCCTAGTAGGACCACCGTGTGAAGTTTAATGTAACTGTGACACATGTACATTGCCAACATTACAGTATGTGAATGGAATGCTTTTTCAAGTCTTGTTTTGGGTCAATGCTTGGCCAATGTGCAGCCACCATTTAGGCACCTCTCAGTAAAGTGAGAGTAAAGTGTAAATGAAGTGGCAATGAATTTTTAGGAGATTTGTTACATTAAGGATGGATTTATTGGCAGGCTAAGTAATTATGGAATGATATAAGGAAAGCAAATTCATATAAGCTCATGGGTGCGGTTTGGAAGATATTGTATTTCTGTTATCTTATCTGTGGATCTAGACTGCTTTTCTGAATGCATCTACAGTAGACAAAACTTCAGAAGTGTCTGTAAAATCTTTCTAAGTACAGTATGAGTGAGTAAATGAATGTTGGTAAAGTGTTGGTGATGTGCTGGCCCAGTGTTAACAGTTTGTTAGCCAGCAATCAGGTGATACCCATATAACTAATCAGTCTGTTTACATGCACAGTAATTAAGTGAATCAAGGGAGAGATACATGTATGCACTTGTCTTTCATCTCATCTGTGTTTCAGCTTTGATTTACCCAGCATTACACAAACACAGAGTTTTTTGGTCTCTCACTTTATTTTGGAAATTTTGCCCCAGATAATATATTTTAAAACAAATGCAGCACTTTCTTTTCCACATCTTGTGTCCTCAAAATTGAAACCACAATCTCCAGTGCAATTAAACAATAAATGCCCAATAATGGCAATCTGAAGGTGTGATATTGTAAACAATAACATCATGTATAAAAGATAATAACACTCACAGATTGCAGCTGCTGTCGGAGAGTGTTTCGATATTCTTCAACATCTTCAAGGACCAGCTCCTTTTCTGTAGCTTTCTGAAAATATTCAGTATGATACAAGCATTCAATAATCAACACTTTACTTGAGTAAGTAACAATTTCATTTTATAATGTAGCTAAATAATTAGATAATTAGAGTGGGTGAATATTCATTCATACATGTAACTCATACTATACATATATACAGTACAAACCTTTAGTTCGTAATCACTAGGATCGAATTTAGTATCTGAAAAATACACCTCTTCTATTGTTTCCAGGACCTGAAAATACATGTACAGTACAACAAATATATGTTAACTACAGTAGTTATGCAAGCACACATTTTATATTTATTTATATGTATTTATTTATTTATTTCATTTAGTAGAACTAGTTTAAAGAAAGCCCTGTTAAAACAAAAAGACAAAACCAATACATCCATAATCCCTAATTACTAATAATACAAATAATGAAACACGATATATGAGAAGTTAGCATGCCGCATTCTAAGTAGTTAAGCACTTAAAATGATGTTAGATTCTGTTACATGATCTTTTTAATATTTTTAATGTTTTTAATGGTTGGAATACTGCAACAGCAAATAAAATAATTAAATAAATACAAATCTTTATATTACATCATTATTTTTTCAATGGGCCAGAACTGAGGGCAGGGAGGGATCTCTGCAAGAAGAGTATCCTCTACAGTACAGTATCTACAGTAGTGTTTAGTAATTTCAATTTAGTTAATAATTCTACAGTGCTTATTATCATCATCATCATGACCCTGGCACTGGGAGTCATCAATGAGTCTCCCTCACCAGAGGCTAAGGTTTAAGGCCTCTTCAACATGCATCCTAAAAAAATTTTGAAAACAGAATTTTTTCTTTACTGATTGGCCTTGAAAATGCACCTTTAGAAAACAGATATGCTTGGATAGATGAAACAATTCAAAAACTCTATGTGTAAAAGAAAATTTTTTAAAAATTGGAATGAAAAAATTCTGTCTTCAAAAATATCTGGATATGTGTGGACTAAGTCTAAATACAGTTTATATGACACACTACAGTAACTGTGGTGACAATACATTCAAAAGTGAAACTTTTCCAAGGATAATGAAACAGAGGACACAGTGACTTAGGGACCTTTCTAAAGATCCGACGACAAGTACAAGAATGAGTATGAGAAAGAGTTTTTAGCTTTTAAAGATTGGCACTATCATTTCTTAGTCGTGGTCATGTATATACTGTAGATTGAAACTTTAGATTATAAAAAATCAGAAATTGACTATGATTCAGTGTTACCCACGTGCACATGACCAATTTTAAAACTTACATGACTCGTACTCATACTCATTTTGTACCTTGTCATCAGATCTAAAGGTCACTATTCTCTGATGAAGACAGCTTTAAATAAGAACATAGTAGATTTTTTATTGTCTTCTTTGAATCTTCATGTTTACTTACCTCATCATCTGTTCTGGGATCATCATCAAATTCACGACATGTGTCTTCCTATAAAAAAATGTGGTAAAAAAAACACTTTATCCCTGTCTTCATACAATAATTTAAATACGTGCAAGGCAAAATAAACGATATAAACTGCTACAGTACATGTTTTTTTGCAGGACTGTGTTGTTGGGGTGCAATGCGGTAAAGTCATATGACCTTATGATAAGCTAGTGCAATTTCCTAATTATTAGATAAGTTCAGAAACTAATACATTTAGGTTTATTCTGATAAGGTTGAACATGCATTATCAGGGTGCATGTTATATCATAGCTGCCATGTTGGTTGACAATAACAAAGCATTGCTCATTAACTAAGAACTTTAGTTAGATCAACTAACATAGTTGCTCTTTTTTTTTCGATTATAGCTCAAGGGATTTTTAGTCATGTGATTCCACTCCAAAATGGTGGCCACGAATTCGGTTGAGTTAAGACCAAGCTGAGAGAAAAACTAATACCAGCACGGGAAAGAGCAATGTCAATTTTCAACTTGAGTTTTCTTGGCCAATATAACACCTGACATAATGAATCTTTGTAGGGTTACTAAAGTAAAAGTGCTCTTTACAGTGCTGGTATTGGTTTTTTAATGTAACACATTTCAATTTTCGGGCGCCATTTTGGCAAAGGGTCTATTGCATTGTAAAAAATCACAATCCCCTATAGTATCTTTATCACTATCATAATTGGTATTAAACCCATAGAATGAGAATTAAAACTGGGAGCTAATCCTCTCCAACACTGCCCCACAGGGAAGGGAGGATAGGAAATGAATTTTTTTAACCATTATCTACAGATGTACATAATTCTTCGATTGCACGTTACGTCATCACGGCCATGTCGGTGCCATTTAACAAAAGATTTCTCATTAGCATCCATTGTTAACGGCACCACAATGGCCGCCATGGTTTTGTCTTTTGACTCTCTTTGGAGTGCTTGCAACCCATCAATAATACATTGTAATATTTGTTTTAGACATGGTTTATTCTATTTGATATATAAATATAGAAAATAAACTTAAATTAAATAATTATCTTATTCTAAAATTTATATAATTTATGACAAGACAAATTCATTCCGAAATATGCTCTGATCAATAATTGTTAAATATTTGACTTTGACATTCATAACGAAAGCACTTGTTATATAAACTTAAACCATATTCAATTCAATAAAAAGTATAATTTACTCAATAATTATTTTTTCAATAAATGTCAGTAAAGTAAACTAGCTAAGATTATAAAATCCTCCCACAAATCAATCAAAATAGCAATCAAAAATAAGGTAAAAAATCTTTCACGTATTGAATTAATATACAAAAACTTCGGCATAAAAAGTAAATCTATGTAAGTTTGAGATAAATTTGGTCTTCGATACCTTAAATACGCTGTCTGCAGTCCCATCTGAGAATTCTCCATCGGCTGATTCTCTAGAAGAACGCTTTCGAGAGAAGATAAATTATAAAGACATTGAATGTTAGATTCGCCCACATCATCAAGCTTACCAAAACACAACATTTACATCAACGATAAATATAACAAAAAATACCAAAAAACATTTTTGGGGTATTTTCTAGGACTATGTATCTGTAGCACTCACGTCTAAGCCGAGAAGAGACCGAAATCTAATTCTAAAAGCCATTTTGAAGGGTTATTTTGGCGAGATTAGATGAAATTCTATCATTCTGAACCCTGCCATCTTGTCTACGAGCCTGTGGTACTAACTGGTCAGCAGTGAAACGCTTGAGAGAGAGAGAGAGAGAGAGAGAGAGAGAGAGAGAGCTTGGAAACGAGTACAAAGTGAAATCGTCCGTAGGGAGCATTCATGTTTTGTGAGAGTCCCTACAAACAATAATGTAAAATATTTAGCCCCCTCCACCTTCTAAAAACGAGTTCTCCCTAAGGGAGCTTTTTCATTTATTATTAGTTTTAAGGTCATAGTTAGAGGCCATAAGAAAGTTTTTGGAAATTTGGCCGAGGGGGGAGGGGCTATCAAATGAGCATAGAAGACCGATCTAGAATAAAGCGTGTGCTAGCATCTGCGGACTCCCTAGCAACGACCACCATTATGGTTGATAACAAGAGAAGCTAATGAGGGATATGCTTTGTTATCATCAACCAAGATGGCGGCTATGACGGGATCCCTGTGACATAAACCCGTCAAAGCAACAGATGGGAAAAGGCTCGAAGCAAAGAGAGACGCCTGCGGAGAAGGCTGGATCTAGTAGACCCACCAACGAATGATTAAACAATAGGTGAGGGACAGGATTGGGACTAGACAATGTTGTCCGTCGTCATGGTACGAGGTTGGGAATGGGGGCTCTGGAGATTTTTTGCTTCGTATTAGACGTCAATATAGACCTCTTTAGCTCTGGCGTAATGTTTTACAGGCCTCGTGTTATTCTTTCAGCGAGAATAATATTCTTTGTTTGAGTTGTAGCCATATTCACGCGTCTTCTCGTGCTCTACTGTTAAACATATAAATGATACTCTATGGAATGTCACGTGGTCTGAAATGAAAAAAACACCAAGCTAAATGAAAGAGGTCTATTGTTGAGTTTACCCGTTCCTTTTCGTTAAAATGTTTTTGTTTCACCTCCAGATTCTTTCGACAAGTTTGCAGTGCAATGATGATGATCATAAGGAGAGGCCATGCAATGATACAGAATTAAGTTGAATTGTAGCCATTATTAACAACAGCTACAGATATGTTTATTTTATTTTGCAAAATTCATAAGACAACCAGTATCGTGAAGCTGAACGAATTTTTAACATAAATTTTGTATTTACTGATTTGGGTGACAGAAAAATCTGTGGCAGCACTATTTTTTAAGAAGCTCATTACTGAATCCGGATTCCTCAGCTTGTCTTCTTTTTACATTCATCACAGGGTCGTAGCAAGGTCAAAAATATTGAGGGACGGGGGGGGGGGGGGCTAGGGCTCTCATGCCACGCCCACAGATATTGAAAGATAGCCAAACGTTCATTTGCATCATAAAAAAGAAATTAAACCTTAAACGGGGCAGAGACAGGGGGAGTGGGAGCCCTCATTGCCCGTCCTCTTGCTACGGCCCTGCATCATCTCAAAAAAATTATCGTTCTTAGAGCGAACGTTCAATAATGATTAAGATTCTTTCATATCAATTGGGGTCCATTCTTTCTTTTTCTTTTCGTTTCTATTTACGAGAACATAAATCATAAGAAACACGAATAAAAAGACCAAAGAAAGTAGTGCGCCAAAAAAGAATGACAGGACAGCACCGTACTGGTCGATCATGACACCTCCAAGAATAGCACCAAGACCTCCTCCTAGTCCCCAGTAGATTCCTTGTAGAATGCCTGAAATGAAACGTAATGAAACGTTATTATATTAACCAAATTTGTTTTCGCACGAGAAGAAGACGTCCGGTGTAACACGAAAACCGGACCGGGGCTTTCAATAGCAGATATTTGAGTTACACTCGTCCAAAAATAGACCTCAAGCAAGATGGCGTTTTATACCTACCCTTCTAGTATGCAAATGTTTATTATTGTCTTGGTATTCTCAAATGAGTTTTAACATTTGAATATGAAAGAGATTTTGAAGTGGATTGTGGTAGGTATGAAATGTGGTATGTGATAGGTATGAAACGTTATTAGGGTCATAGGGTCTATTAATGTCAGTTCAGTCTATACATTTCATTGTATTGAAACAAATGCTTGAAGGGGATAGCGTGAGAGATCTAATGTAACTCTAATATCTGCTCTCGTTTTCGCGCAAATAAACCAATCGACTGGTCAGCGAATGCCCATGCCTGGTACGGCTGGACTATCTTTGGCTACAAATTGGCCGCGTTGTTTCCCATGCGAGGCTAACATGGGAATACAAAAGAAATGACACTTTTTTCTCGATTGGATTTGTGACATTTCTTTTGTATTTTCATGTCAGCCTCACACTCAAGGGTCCGTTGGGACTGCGTTGGTGTATAGACTTTAACAAGTTAATGTAAATGAAACCTATTTTAAAGATACTCTGGCGTTTCGGGCGTTTCGAAGAATGACTAACGTAAGTATTCTCACTTTACGAAATTTGTAGACGGTGTTTAAGTTTTCTTCTTCTTCACTCATGATAATAATAGTGTTAGTGCTCATACCTTGCATAGTTGCGGCACCACTCATGGGCGTGGCCCCAGCCATATACGTCACACAAGTCGACCAAGAAGTCCCGTATGCAAGACCTTCCAGCAACTCTAGAGGGAAGGCCCATAATGGATTGCGCATGGTAGCTAATGAGATAAATAGCACAAAATACGAACTGATCGACATAAACGATACAAAAACATGCCCACAGCGATCTGTCATAAAAGAATTTAGGAAAAACGCTATGACAAGTCCTGTTGCTCTCATAAAAGTCGCCGAACCCATTAACAACTTCGAGGCTCCAAGATCTTCGAGATACCAGTTCAAGAAGTTAAAAAGCAATCCATTACTAAAACCTAAAAACCAAGCTATAGTCATGAAGAGAGAGTATTTTGGATCTAGGAGGACTTTCCATACAGCGCACTCGTCGATTTTGCCGCCATTTTTATCATCGTCGTAGTTGAACTCAAATAAAAAAGCCGCAAAGATAAACGCTAAGCCCATTACGACGGCGAATATGTAGAAGAGGTAGTTGTAGTCGTTCATTGATTGACCGCAGTATGTGTATCGTGTTGTTTCTAGCAATGCGCCTACGATGAAAGATGCTGTTGCATATCC
Organism: Actinia tenebrosa; assembly: GCF_009602425.1. The sequence continues at coordinate 67,876 of NW_022261460.1, read as the reverse complement.
AAGCGAGCCGAATAGTCTTGTCTTCCCGTAGTGCTTTTTCCTTTCTTGTAGCTTTTGTAAAAGAGCGGTGTCCGCCAGAATGAACGTGGGTGCCTCGAGAAACTCACCAACCACGATAAGCACCATTAACCATATGAAAACCATGTTAATCTCGTGGGGATCACGAACTATTTGATAATGCTGGCTTGCTGTCGTGTTTCCTGAAGAGCGTCGTTGTTTTAGCGCTTGTTTGTCGGTATTTTGAAGCGATTTCCTCGGAATGACAGCTTTATCAAGGCTTTGTGCAAGTTGGTAGGATTTTGTAGTCCGACTTTTGATAAATGATTCCATTTTCTGTTTTGGTATGTTGAGGAATTTGCTCGAATGGTTTTGCATAAACTCGGCTTCAGCTTCAGGAAAATCAGCAGCTCCACCAGTCATACCAGTTCTAATTACAATATTAGTTTTCACCTTACAGACCGTATTATGAGGTTTGGGGATCAAAAGAGCTAACGTCATTACTAGCCAAGCTGTGATAGAGAAAAGAAGAACGGCTTTGCGTGCTTTGAATTTGTCCGAAAGAACAGACCAAAATGGAGCGCTCGCGAATTGAATCAGCGGACGAATTCCCGCCAAAAGTCCAACCAGACTAGCATTGAGTCCAATCTGACGAAAATACAACGGCATATATGGGAAAGACGATCCAAATCCACCGAAAAAGAAAAAATAGAACGCTTTATATGCAATTGTCGTCCGGTCGATTTTAAACTCGCTTTTTAGCTTCTGTTTGAAAGTCTGTTTCTCATCGTCATCTTGAAGGTCTTGGTTTTCTTGTTCGGCATCCTTGATCAGAGTAGACTCTTCCATTGTAGATTGCATTTACACTGTAGATATTCAATTAAAATCGACAAGTTCTTTACGTTTCCTTTCGAAAACAGGTTATGCCGTATAGCAGGGTGAAGAAGAACCTGTTGGAACCTGTTAAAAATGAAAGAATAATCATAATATTGTACCTTTATTTATTGATCCATAAAAAAACGGAAATTTTTAATATGCATTTATGTCCAATTCAAATCTCTATGTTCTCAAAACGTAGATTTACTGATGAGAACGTTCTGTATTAGCTTACAGAAGCTTGGCTAGTTTTATGCCTTTTATTTGATCAATGACTCTCTTGTTGGCAGGTCACCAATCTCTGAACGTCCCAGAATGCAATGCTATAAAATAACTTCTTCCCGCAGGGTTTCTAGTAAACTGATATGAATACTTGTAAGCCTTGCCACCGCCTCAATTTCTTTCAAAAAATCAACCATGCAGGCATCTTCTGGTGAACAAAATCTATAACTTTTAAGTTATTTTACGTGACTTTAATTTGAAAGTAAAATTTCTTTTATTCAATTGCGATATGTTAAACTCACCAGTGTAAACATATTTCAGTAGACCGGCAAAAATAAATCTATATTCCAGTTTCTAGTTTCATATCGTCTATTTTAATACTTTTTTTTTTTTTTTTTTTTTTTTTNTTTTTTGTAATTAAGTACTAATTATTATATTTTTTGTCTCAGTTTTCCAATATTAAAAGATGCTTTAAATAGCCACCAGCTATTTTCCCGCCACCCGCCTCAAACACAACTTCCCGGATGTCCTCTTTGTAAGGAATACGATTTCTAACAAAAAAAAAAAGAATTATAAAAACCAACAAAATAACAACGTTTATTACTTAGAATACAATCTGATCTCATGGCAAGCTCTCAACCATATGTATCTATCAAAAGCCAATGTTCACACGTCTGTGAATAAGGTCATCGGCAAATTAGGTTCTGGAATAACAAGCTATAAATGGCTGTCGAAGCGAGTCACAAGAAAGTCAACTTCACTGCCTCCACCACATGCGAGAAAACAACTAGTCTAGAGAACCACATGTTGGCCAACGACAAACTAGTTTTACAACAGAATGGAATCGCCGCAAGAATTAACACTGACCTGTTGGTCTTCAAGTATTTTTATTTCTTATTTTACGGTGCTGTTGGAACCACCTTTCCATTCATGGGGCAATATTTTCGTCAGATTGGACTCTCCGATGGACAGGTTATGGCGTTAAATGGTGTCCGCCCGACTATCCAGCTACTGTTTTGTCCCTTGTGGGGAGTTCTCGGTGATCGATACATACCTAAAAAGATGCTGGTCCAGTTTTCTTTATTAATATGGCTTATCATGACTATCTCGATGGCGTTTCTCGAACCAACAGATCAAGTCTGCCAGTTTGTACGAATAAATCAAACCCAGACGTCAGTTATAAATTCCACTACTATGAAAACGGGATTCTTCAGAAAAAGGCGTTCGGATATAGAAATAGAACAAATCCCATTACCAAAAACTGAAGTGCTCGCGTCGGGAGCTGGAGAAATTGCGAATCAAGAAGAAGCTCAGATATCTGGGAGTGGATCTATAACAGAGACAGAAAAAGAATCAAACACTATAGAGACAAAACAAGAGCGCCCAATAACTGAAAAAACTTCAATAGAAAAAACGAACTCAAGAAAGGATTCTGAGATTAAAATCCAAAAACGAAACGAGCTACGGCAAAGCCCAGAGACTTTGAACCAGATATTTCTAACAGCTCTTTTTATCATTCTTATTATCGAACTGTTCGCTTGTCCTCTTCTTGTTCTTGTGGACGCTGTTCTGTTAAGTAAACAAAATGAAGAAAACTTCTCGTACGGACAGCAACGAGTATTCGGTTCGTTGGGATATTTTACATTCTTTCTCATTGTCGGTGCTCTGCTGCAGAACTCTTTCCGTCAAGTTTGCGATGACTACAACGCTGATTTTGTGATTTGCTTTTGCTTTTTTGCTTTGATTACAATTATAACACTTGTTGGAACTGTGAAACTACCTTCCATGAAACACATGCAACTCCATTCAGGAACAAGACCTTCGCGTAGACTTATTTCTATATTCTACAATAGACATTATGTGACACTTGCCTTGTACATTATCATGATGGGTTTTGCTCACTCCTTATTGGAAAATTACTTCAACTCGATTCTGATGAGCTCAGACGTTCCCTATAGCTCGTCCATGATAATAAACTTCTTTCGGTTTATGGGAGAGCCAATAGCATTGTTTTTCAGCAGTATGATCCTAAACAGAGCAGGAATCATTAATGTGCTGTTTGGTATTCCTTTAGTGACGTCTTTGAATTTGTTTTTGAGCTCATTTGTGTCCAGTCATTGGCACGTTATTCCACTTGGGTTTCTGGACGGGTGGACTTATGGGATATCATGGGTGGCGTGTGCTACGTACCTGATTGGATCAGCCCCTGATGACTGTACTGCAACTGTTCAAGGTCTGTAAGGGGGTACAATTTTCTATATTCGATTCCATTTAACGTTAATTGATTCGCTATTCCACATTTCTCAATCCATCTCTCATTAATGCATGCATTCATTTATTGACTGCTTCCTTACATCCGGCTTTTTTCCTATTTCCTTGCTTCCTTGCTTCCTTGCTTCCTTGCTTCCTTGCTTCCTT
>NW_022261460.1:36581-62352 GCF_009602425.1 Actinia tenebrosa | reverse complement strand
TTTTTTTTTTTTTTTTTTTTTTTTTTTTTTTTTTGCACAATCTGACTCGGGAGAGCCTACGAGCAAGAGCAAGCAAGCAGTTGATGAAGTGTATTTATAAAAAATACTATAAATCAGAACAAAACAGAACAGAACAACAATAGAATACAATAGATTTTCTGAATATATAGGTTCTCCCAATTTAGGAATGGTTGTCATTAAAGAGAAACACCTCTACACTGAAGTGGCCGATCTCCAAGTTTTCAAATACATTTTAGACTGCTATTTTGTTTGTTTCATGAACACCAATTATAATAACGCAAGACTGTATCAGCTGACGAAATGAGCCAATAGGAAGAGGTTTTGCACTGGTGCTTACTAAACCTGACCAATCTCGTTTTGATCTCTTGTTTTTTGATCTGTTCCAAGTCATTTGTTTTCATAATGAATTATTCATCGGTCACCGGTAAGTTACTTGTAAAGGTGACAACATGACCCTGTCTATGTTAAACCACTTGGATCTTTTGGGACCAAAACACGACCACGAACTAAGCCAAAGTAAATCTTCCGATACATAAGACACTTTCACGATAATCTTTTCACATCGAGTAATGCACAAAATTGGATGAAGATGGGTTGTCGAAGTTTAAAGCCTCTTAAAAAGGACAAATCTCAGACGTTTCAAGCAATCAACAAAGATCTTCTGCCGTTCAAGGCCTTCTATTTCTTTTTTCTGAGTGGATTTGGCTCGTTGTTTCCTTATTTGCCAGTTTATTTTCGACAAATTGGACTACCTGCAAGTCATGTGGGATTGCTGATAGGCTTGAGACCTATCGTTCAGCTTGCAAGCGCCCCATTTTGGGCCATCATGGCTGACAAATACAAGAAACGCAAAGCTATTCTGGTTATGTCAATATTAGCTTGGCTTGTGATGACTTTAGCTATGGCTTTCGTTGAGCCCACTGATGGGATCTGCGAAGTGCGAGCAGAGAATGAAACCACATCAAGATTCGTAAATTATACAAAGATTAAGACAGGGTTCTTCCGACGTTCGTTTCCTGAAGAAGAACAAGAGAATGTGTTGGAACAGCGGAGTGCAGACCTCGCTGCAGCTTCAATTATGAAGCAAGTGTCTTCACAAGATGCGTTAAAAACAGAGCTTCATCTTGCATCTTTTCAGAACGTACTGGAAATTAAAGATATATCGAAGCCAAATCATCCAAACGTGGTTTCCACGAAAACAGGACAAACAGACACCAAGGCAACCTCAGACTTGGCTTCCTCATCACCACCAAACTTTTCAAATGACAAAAATATTTTTCGTGTTGATAAAAAACCATCTGATCCAATCGATATTCAACCTGACTGGAAAAATGATCAAAAGAAACTGAAAAGGAGTAAAGAAGGGAATGTTGGAGGGTTTGGCAATAGGAATCAAAATCCACAAAATAATCACATCGACCAAAACAAGAACGCAACAGGAGACGCTGTGTCACAAGTCAATAATAATTCTACCATCACAGATAAAAAGTCAACATCACGTTTTGAAAATTACAATGGTTATCATTCCAAAACTCAAAGAACACTACCAAGACTTTTAGCTTTTACGAAAAAGGCGATTGCAACAGACTTCCAAAGTAAAACGAGGAAAATTCCAGGTTTTTTAGTTGCGAATGTCAGTCAAGGGGACAGCAAAAGTGGCAAAAAAACAGGTGCCAATTTGACAGAGATTAATAACCAGCACGATTCTACGAGCCAGAAAGAAAAAAATCTTCATCAAGAAGATGCTATGCTCCTTTCGTCTCCTCGTAAGACAAGGCACAAAGTAAGAGGAATTGTAGTTCAATTTTCCCAGGGAGATTTTGATAACTCCCATTCTACCAAGGAACAGAACGTTCCTACTCACATGGAATCTGGAAACAAAGAGGTTGAGAGTGGAAGTGCAGAAGTGGAAGCGTCTGGAAGTCACGATGGAGAAACATTGACCACCAGTTACACAGAAAACGTCAAAGATGCTGCACAGAAACTTAAAATACAAATCGCAAAAAGTGTAAACTTTTTAAGTAGCATGGCTGAAAATTCAAGCAAAAGTCTTCTTCATCAAACTATAGCGATGTTTTCACACAAAAATGCAACAATTCCAACTAATTCAGAAGACCAAAGAAATACTTCACAACTTTCCAATGCATTCAGAAACTTAATCAAGTTGAGCCAAAAGTATATCTCTTCAGAGGTCCCTGCTGAAGGTTCAGCAGAGGGTTCCTCTTCTCTCCACACAAAACACGATTTTACTAGCTTGGCTCATTTGATGCTTAACCAAAAGGATGACTTAAAAGACTTGGACAATCTCCATCAAGAAAAGATGGGAAATACCAATAAGGATGTTATTCATCATAACGTTTTGCCCGATCATATCTTACAATACAGCCATAGTAACAAGACAACGGTATTACAAGACGATAATGTGCAGGAAGAAGTTACATCTGGCTCTGGTATGGGAATCCTACGAGAGTTGGCGCCTCCAACTTCAGAATCTCCAATCAGCCAATTTAAAATAAAGTTTATAAATGTCCTAAATTCGAACAAACTAGAAATGAGTCGGATTTTTACAATTTTGCTCATCATAGTGGTAGTAGGAGAATTTTTAGAGTCGCCGTCTTTTACATTAACTGACGCTTCACTTCTCGAAATACTCGGAGAAAACCGACGATTTTACGGAAAACAGCGATTGTGGGGCTCGATAGGCTTCGGAGTGTGTTCGTTTATAGCCGGTCTTTTGCTGGAGCGTTCGGGGCATGTTGTTTGTGGTGAACAGTATACGGATTACACGATTTGTTTCTGTTTTTTCGGTATCCTGATGTTCCTGACTCTTTTCGTTACCACCTCGTTTGACTTCCATTATAGCGACGTACAGTCTAGTAGCGCCAGTGTTTTGTCATCTTTATGCAACCTGCACTATGGATCGTGCCTTCTAGCTGCTTGTGTTATGGGAATAGACTTCAGTATGTGTCATAACTTTTTAACCTGGTTCTTAGATGATCTTGGAGCCACTAAGTCCCTAATGGGCCTGGCTGTAGTCTCACGCGCATTTGCAGATACAATTACATTCTATTTCGCTGGTTCAATTATCAAAGCTATTGGTCAGATTCGCGTGATGATCATGGTGTTCATATCGTATACTGTTATATTACTTACATTATCTATTCTTCATAACCCTTGGTGGGCAATACCTGTTGAGATTCTGGACGGGATTACGTATGCAATGGCATGGTCAGCTTGTACGTCTTATCTTGCTGGTGCTGTCCCTGCTGAGTCTGTGACAACTTTACAAGGTAAGCCTTGAGGTGAATCAGAATCCCACCCTTATGCCTATTAAATGATTTTTAATTATTCCTAAGGAAATGAAAACAAAGAAACCGTGGCTAAAACAACACAGAGGTCACGTACCCTCCAAGATAAAAATTTCACTGTAATAGGCCCCGGAGAGCATCTTGCATATGGACTCCTTTCCTCTCCGGAAAACGACCAGAAACCACAAAAAAAAAGTTAACCACTACGACCACTAATGCCCAATTAAAAGCTAGTTAAGTCTGAGGTGTCCTTTGGGGGGGGGGGGGGGCACCAAGGATTGTCCCTAAAACCCGCAGGGTCATCCTAATTTCATTTAGAATGGGGACTTGATATTTTAAAACATACCTCATGATCTTAACAACCATGTATTCATCAGGGTGTTTTGTTTCTTGACAGGGATCCTGCAAGGCATCTACTGGGGCCTAGGAACAGGGTCCGGTACCATCACAGGAGGTTACCTCATCCATCATATCGGTGCCGTCTCTACCTTCCGCATGACTGCAGCTTTTACATTCTTGGTTTGTGTTCTGTTCAGCACAATACAGTGGAAATGGACCAGTGGAACAGCTAATGAATACCCACAAACCAAATATACTTACTTGCCAGCAGTAGAGAGTAAAGATACTGAAACTCTTCTGAGAGGATATGAATTACCGAGGGACAAAAGAAGACACGAACGGACAAAAACTAAACTGAATAATCCTTACTGATCGATAGCATCGATATCTTTTATCGCAATCATATGCCTTTCCTGAAATAAAAAAGAAGGTGCATTATGGTCTAGCTTTGGTACAAGCATCTTTCATTCATATTGCCTCATATGGTGTTGTTTATACCAAAGCCAGACCACAATGCATCGTGTTTAACGAAGTTAAGAAAGGTGTGCGCACTGATCAATGTCTTTTATAGGATACAGACAATGATTGCACAACCAATATAGATTTAACTGGCTATCAATGTCATTTCCACGAATGGAATTTTACCACCTGACTGAATAAAATAAATAAACATGAATATTAGATGAATTAGGCATTAAGGAAAGTGCTTGCCCTTCACTGAAGGCTATTTTTCTCCAACGAAGGACTAACGTCCGAAACGTCAGTATATACATATATTATGTCACCATATTACTCTACACGTATAAGAAATGGACCCCTTCACTGTAGCAATTCCAAAATTGCAGCTCAATTTGTATATATATGACAATATAATGAAGGCTCGGTATTCCACAGCCGTTTGTCTTCTAAAATACTCCCATTTCGAGTTCCCTCAGTCTTAGCCTCGAATATTAGTAGAAATGTGTTGTTTTCTTTTATTAAGGCCCATTGTATAGTAGGGGAATGTACGTCCCGTACCCAACAATCATGAATGTTAGATCTTATTAACCGAGCGGGAGGTCTGTACGGGATAATCTTGACCGAGGTCTGTACCCGACCGAGGTCAAGATTATCCCGTACAGACCGACCAAGCTCGGTTGATAAGAGTTTTATTATATGACCACTTTTCATTGAAAAGGACAAAATGTTTTTGCCGTAAGATTAATATGCGATCGGACCGGTTAATACCGGAGAATCTAGACCAGTCCGCGATGCGATCTATCCAATAAGATTGCTCGATTTGCTAGTGTCCAGTCTCTAAGATTCACGGTCATATAATAAAAGTTAATACAAATTCCACGGGTTTTGGTTAAATAGCTAAGTATTATAACGCACAACCGAGACTAAGGCGGAGCAAAGAGAACTCGAACTGAAGTCTAGACCCCCTTTCACCGAGTCCCGAGAGGAATCGTTCTGGCACAAGAAATTAAGACACGGCCTATTGCTTTGTCCCTCAGAACAATTCCTCTAGGAAATCAATGCAAGGGATCCAATGAGCTGCACTATATGTCTCTACCTCTGGAGTACATCATATACTGTAGTAGTACCAAAAACCTTTCAAAAAGTCCCATATTTCATTGAATGGCAAAGTAATATGCGGACGTCAATTACTGACAATAACTTTTTTTCAAAATTACGCGACTAGAATGAGCCAAAATTGGCTCCCGTCAAAATAAAAATGTTCAATGGTCTGAGTTGGTAGTAATGCATAAACAAAAGGGTAGCCTTAATTACTGACACCCTTCAAAATTACGCGACTATGTGACGAGTCAAATATCAGGACGGATTTTGGCTCCCGTCAGACAAACGTTGAATTGGTCTGAGTTGGTAGTTTTCTGAAGAAAGGAAGTCAAACACAAAAAAACTAGATAGTCTATTATTTGCTTGTTAGATATTATGAAATGTGTGTAAACAGCAGAGTAGCCGGTATCTTTGAGTGTCGCCTTAAGCTTTGTTATAAAATAGGTCCAATATTCAAAGATGAGACCAGTTGTAGCCTGGAAGAAACTTTCAGTTCACTCGACTGTATCTTTCATTTGCATGTCACGGTATACTTAGCAATCGGTGCTAACAGTCCTGTCAAGATTAATGGAACAGTGCACCTAACATTGAGAAAAGCCCCTAGATAACCTTAGCTAATGAGTCTTGGATGATATCGTCTTAATATAATTTTTTAATGCTTTATTATAACCTTATAATCTATATTTATAAACAATAACATAGAAGTATACAAGTAGAAAACGGCTGGAATCAGAGAGAAATGGCCTCATGGGTTCCAGGCAGCGTCTGTACCTGTAGAAGAACTCCTGAACTAAATCCCTTCTGTGTGATCAAACAAAAAAACTTTGCTTTCTAGTATAGAAAAATAAAGGTTTTCCTGACTTTTTTCCATCGATTCATTCCCAACTGAGGTAAGAGATTTGCTGCAAGGGTTCCGTATAGTTTTTATCGAGTCATTAGTGTCGAATAGCAAATATTCGATGAATAAAGGATACGGAAAATTAAAATTATTATATGTGACGTGTTCTGAAGGAGAACACAACATCTTAATGGACCAGGAACCCCGCCTTCCATTTCATATGATGTTTTCCCATATTTTATGAACTGACCATGTGTCATTCTATTGAAAATAAGATTCTGTGTTTGAGTCGTATCCATAGTCATGTGTCTGTCTCATGAAATGATACTCTAGGGAATGGCACGTAGTCTGACTGGGCAAAACAATACCGACGCCGAAGCTAAAGAGATTTATCGAAATTCGGCCTGAATACTGTACTGGGACCCATCACATTGTAGTGTTATTTCCAGTTTCTGTAACATGTATTACATGAATAACCTAGGAGTAATACTCTTCTCCTTCTGGACGATATATTTAGCTTATCATATTACATTAAATTACAAACTACTAAACAACAAGGCATTTACAGTCTTTCTTCTTAGGTCAACAGCTCGCTATCTGTGCGACTCAAGCACTCTAGATCCTCCCTGGCAACAAGATACCTCTTGCTCCAGTAGACCTATCCCGAATTCGCTTGACTGACCACGAAACAATGGCTTGAAGTCGAGATTGAACTTGATTCTTTTATTCATCAAGTTCAACCTCGACTTGAAACCATTGTTTCGTGACCAGTCAAGCGACTGATTCGGGATAGGTCTATTCAATCATCCTTCTCCATATGCATTTCTAATCGCGGGACCTATCTTTCTTTAGCTTGAGGGGCAATGGTTCCCTTAACCATATTATTTCAGGATATATAATATGTTGTGCAGGACAATTTTGTGAAATTAATAAAAGTCAATGATTAATGCATTTTTATCAAAGTTTTCCTTACTGTTCGTTTTTACTGGATATCATAAGCTCTTCCTCGTCATAAGCCTAATCCATAGCAACCGGTTCGTATTGGGAGTCTTTACGTTTTTTTCTAGCAACACAACCGTCAGCTATTGGGTAAAAAATTAATAGGATAAGGAGAAGTACAAGCGAGGCGAAGGCAAAGAACTGGAACGTTTTCTGTGATCCTACAGTATGGTACAGGTGCCCGCTAAGGATTGTTCCTCCTCCATTACCAAGTCCATAGAAAATTGCTTGGAGAATTCCTGGAAAAAAAGCATTACAAGATTTTTTAATTATTAACCGTATATAGAGTGACTTTCAGTTTGACGGATAGTCTTACCTTGCATAGTTACAACGGCACCTATCGGAGCACCAATAGTACTCATGTAGTCGATACTGTTAGACCAAACCAGACCATAGATCGAACCRTCAAGAGCTTCCAGAAGTACAGCCAGCCATGGTGACTCGATCACAGAATACCAGTAGAAACATGCGGCATATGACACCAGACAAATGGCCATCGTGTTTAGATTGCCAAGGAAGCTCACGCAGACTCCGCCACAGAAGAAGAAAATCATCTCCCCCAGCTCACGGGCTGCACCAGCTGCTCCCATCACTATMGMAGACCCTCCTTTATCGTCGATATACCAGTTAACGAAATGGAACAATAATCCATAGCAGCATCCAGTGAATATGATCGCTATCATGAAGATGCAATGATTGGCACAACACAATTCGTTCAGCGCTTTTCTGAATGATGATTTGTGATGCTCTTCGTTTTCTTTAAAAGAAAACCAATACGAACAGATAAAAGCGCAAGACACAAAACCAAAATACACGTAAAATATAACGTCATAATTGGGTTTTAAAAGTCCACAGAGAATAAAACTAGTCTTGAAGATAAGATATCCTACTATAGCAGTAGAGATGGCCCATCCTATCGCTCCCCATAATCTGATCCGTCCATAGTAGCTTCGATCGTCTGCAAGCCTATTGAGTAGAGATGCGTCAGAAAGCGCGTACGTAGGGGATTCTAAGAATTCTGCTATAACGATAATCATGAGAAAGATCCAAAACATATAGGTTATTTCTTCATCRTCTACTTGTGTTATGAAAGATACGGTCTGATTGAGGCTGTGAACATAATGCTTAACCGTAATAACGTTAGATATTGTTCTCTTATAATTCATTGTCTCAAAAAGGATGCGGTCTGATCCAAGTCTACTCGAGGGATATTTGGAACGAAAAATCTCATCCCGGTGTCGAWTGTTCATAGTTTTWTCAACGAATTCCTTTCTTTTCTGCTGTCTAGACATCTGTGATCTCTTGGCCGGTTTCACAGGGTTTTCCACTTGGACGAGTTTGTTCTTCGGGACAAGATTCGGTTTTCCAAGACTCGTCACGAGTGTCCATTCATGATTTTGGCTTTCACGTGGCCTCCATAAATCACTTGTATACACACTTGTCATGTTATTAGTAGAATTAGTATAATTCTCGACACACAGCTGTTTGTGAGGAGTGACGAAGAGAAGGATCAAGGCTTTGATCAGCCATGCTAATACACCACACATCAGGACAATCCTCTCTGCCTTGAAGCGCTCTCCAATTGCAGTCCAAAATGGTGCTCCAAATAACTGGATGAGTGGTCGAATACCAACTATACTACCGGCCTGGAAGCTCGTCAAACCATATTGCTTGAAATAAAGAGGTAGGTAAGGATAGAATGATCCAAAGGCACCATAGAAAAAAAAAGAAAATCCTTTGTAGGCAAACAAATCTCTCTCTACCAAACATTTGAACAAGTTAGCTTTTTCAACGGCTTCTTGCTTGCTTTTGTCAGACTTCATATTTCCCCAATAACACGCGCGTTAAAAATTGAGCCAGTAATGCACTCCGAGCCTGATTAGAAAGATTTCGACTAAGTGCAGTCTGTCTTACTGATTTCTCTCCAGATATTTACCGTTTGACTATACTGCTGAACCGTATCAGGACTTTCCATACAATCCTTGACATATGCAAATCTAAAATTCTTAATTAGAGTTTCAGTTTTGAGCGTTAGAGCACTGTTATCGGCGGAGATTAACTAATATCCTATTGTTTATTACAGCTCCTTCACCCTAGAACTACTGGAATCTCTTGGGATTTCCTCTTTCTTTATGCTGATAATACAAATAAGCCTTAGCGTAAAATCTTGTAAATCAATGATTTTTTTCCCCATTAGAGTCTAATCGCCTAGATTATTTTGCAGGCATATACGGACCATTTAGAGCTCGTCCGTTATGGTCGAACGCTATTTCACATTCTTCCTTTTTTCTGAATAAATCAAAAACTATGTAGCATGCACTTAACATATAAATCAAAAACTATTCATTTTGCTGCGAAACAATAAGTTGAAAACTGACTGAAAAATATACGGGCGAGAGCCAACCTAAACTCGCAAGCAAGATTGACCATTATAAGCGGGTTTAGGTATACTAAATAAAAGAAGAATTTGCAATAATAAACGATATATAGAGTATATTATGTTGATAAACTTTATTGTTTTGTAGACTTTTGATCATAAAGTACGTGACATCAGTGTGATATCAGCAGGCATTTCCGATATGACTGACTAGGCAAAAGTGATTGAAGGTCATTTTGTCTCACTGCGGGTAGCATTTGATTTCCGCTGTGATCCAACCAACCAAAAAAACAACTTGCACCAAACAAAGACTACAAGATTTCACTTGGATCACTGTTTGGTGTTTGCTTTCGTAGATTTGGCGACTGGAATGAGGATTAAAATAAAAAATAAGAAGAAGCGCAAGCCATTTTTTCATATTCTTGGATCTTGGCAGTGACCTTTTTCCTATCGCTAGCATTCCCGAGAGGAATTGTTCTGGGCGACAAAACAATGGATTTTCTTTTTTACATAAGAAAAGACGGCTTATCTTTTTGTCCCCTAGAACAATTCCTCTGGGAAATCAATGCAAGAGGTCTATCGCCAATTGGCTCACGAAACGAGCTTTTTAAAAATAGGTGCATATACATAAAGACTTATACGTAGTTTCATGGTAGTCATGTTGAAGAACAGGAACATGGTAATGTTTTTCCTTGAAAAGCCGTATGACTTTTCCCCGGCTTCTCTTGTTTTGCCCCCACAATATTGGGTAGCCAAGAAACCAGGGTCCCTCATCTTCCTTAAAGGTTTAGATTTTGCAAAAAATTGATGTTCGAGAATTAGCATTCAACAGATTAAAATAGCCGTTATCACTTACGAACAACACTCTGGGCTAGTCAGTATTTGATGAGACTTTCATAAGCTGTGTGCACTGAAGGTCCTCCGGTATTGATACTAGCTGTAGACTAAATGAAAGCAGCGGTAAATGGAAAAGGAATGGAAATCCAGTATCAAATAGGCCTCTTCTGAGTTCGATAACAAAAACAAGATGGATTGTGTTCTATAGCCCCAGTACAAACAACACCCCATGGTGAACATAAGATGTTTGTACCACTACCGAAGATAGACCACAATGCGCAGATTGTTTGCGGTCCCAGAAACAGTCTACAAACTGAAGTGAGCTCAATATGTGCTTAGAGATGAAATAGCTATTAAACTCTGTTTAATAAACACTGCTAAATCCCATTTATTATTATCTATTATAATATGAGATGCGCGCAGCAGTACTGCCCTGTTGGGTGGATTAATTTGTTAATCATCTAAACTAGACCATATCAATTAGATGAACTAAGCAAAATCGATAACCTGTGGAATGATATGTTTAAATTCGAAGCCCATTAAAGTAATGGGCGTATTATATTGAAGTATACAAAAAAGAAAACGTGCGGGCGTGTGCCTGTGAGCAGTTATTAAGCATGTGGGTGTTGGCAGAACACGAGAAAAGAGTTAGGAAGAGCACGACGCGTAGCGGGGCTTCTCAACACTTCTTGAGTGTTCTGCCAATCCCCAAGTACTGTGTAACTGCACACAACACAGCAAGCATTTTTCTTCTTCTATAAAATAGTAATTAAAGTAGCGGTTATTTTGGATACAAATGACAAAAAAGAAACTGCGTTCGTGTGCTGTGGGCTCTCATAAGTATACTATGAACACGCTCAGATCGCAAAATTAATAACAGTTATTTCATGAAGTCTAACAATGGTGCATACGACTGATTGTACAACTGAAGAAGCCTGAACACATTTTGGGTTTAAAGAAAAATGTACATTTACTAATTTGAAGTAAAATTAACAATGTATAAAACAGATGCTTGTTGAGAGAGTCCGGAGAGAGAGAGAGAGAGAGAGAGAGAGAGAGAGAGAGAGAGAGAGAGAGAGAGAGAGAGAGAGAGAGAGAGAGAGGACGTTCGCATTGTTTGTGCGCACTATCTGCGCTTATGGCTTGATGTGTGACGTAGGGTTTTGAAGATCAATCTGACCGCCATTATTCATGATTTTTATTATAATAAATTGAAAAAAGAATTGAAAAAGCTTTCAATGTACGATATTTGGATAAAAAATAAATTAAAAAAAAAAAACGTATTCGGATGAAAACTTCAAAGTATGTTAAGGCCAAAAAGTCACTGAATGTTGCTTGATGGCTAAAAATTCGAGCTAAAACAGGATACAAGTTGTTTGTACATGAATAGCCAAATACACATGATATTATTTTATCATCGGTTACAGATGGTTGTTTCAAGAAATGCTTGGCAATCCATTTAGCTTTTCTACAAAAAAATGACTAATGGATCCTCAAGCAAACATGAATTTTTGACGAGAAAGAGGTCACACTTTGATATCATCTCACTTCCAAGTGATTTCGAAGACCCCCATCGAGCTTCTATGTTGATATTATTCCACCATGCGACGTTTGAGGAAAAAACATTCATGGGAAATGGAATCGTCCTCAAGCGTCCTTAAACCTACGACCAACGTGGCGAGAAGCGGTGATTTGGTTCGTGGGCGAATATGCTTCTGGGTCAAAGGCGCCTTTAGAAAATGTTTTCGATAATTATAACAATATTGACCTGATTATGATAAATCATGTCAATACCAAGTGAGATTCATAACACGCCTTTCTGTCTCAAGTATATATTAGTATTCTTTAGCCGATTCTTTATGCAAAGACATTGAAACAGTGATTATACGTTATATATCTGATTACCTGGGAAACGAATCTGGAATGACACAATGTTGTCGTATAGGCATAATTTGTGTATATTATTTGTGAGTATAAACGAATTTTGCGAACCCTGAGGTCTCTCTACTAAAGCGTAGCGATTGTTTTGAAGCAATATTCAGAGAGACTTTTGATATTCACATTGCACACGTCACTCTAAAGGACACAGATTTTCGTGGACTGTTTCAGAGAAAGAATAGGTCTCTTGATGCAATCGAAGATGGACAAATCCACTGGAAAAAAGACGCGTTCGTTCAAATGTAACGTAGAGAGAGATTTGTTTGCTTACAAAGGATTTTCTTTTTTCCTTTATGGCGCCTTTGGTTCATTCTATCCTTACCTACTTCTCTATTTCAAGCAATATGGTTTGTCGAGCTTCCAGGCCGGTAGTATAGTTGGCATTCGACCACTCATCCAGTTATTTGGAGCACCATTTTGGACTGCAATTGGAGAGCGCTTCAAAGCAGAGAGGATTGTCCTGATGTGTGGTGTATTAGCATGGCTGATCAAAGCCTTGATCCTTCTCTTCGTCACTCCTCACAAACAGCTGTGTGTCGAGAATTATACCAACTCTACTAACAACATAACAAGTGTGTATACAAGTGATTTATGGAGACCACATGAAAGCCAAAATCATGAATGGACACTCGTGACGAGTCTTGGAAAACCGAATCTTGTCCCGAAGAACAAACTCGTCCAAGTGGAAAACCCTGTGAAACCGGCCAAGAGATCACAGATGTCTAGACAGCAGAAAAGAAAGGAATTCGTTGATAAAACTATGAACAATCGACACCGGGATGAGATTTTTCGTTCCAAATATCCCTCGAGTAAACTTGGATCAGACCGCATCCTTTTTGAGACAATGAATTATAAGAGAACAATATCAAATGTTATTACGGTTAAGCATTATGTTCACAGCCTCAATCAGACCGTATCTTTCATAACACAAGTAGACGATGAAGAAATAACCTATATGTTTTGGATCTTTCTCATGATTATCGTTATAGCAGAATTCTTAGAATCCCCTACGTACGCGCTTTCTGACGCATCTCTTCTCAATAGGCTTGCAGACGATCGAAGCTACTATGGACGGATCAGATTATGGGGAGCGATAGGATGGGCCATCTCTACTGCTATAGTAGGATATCTTATCTTCAAGACTAGTTTTATTCTCTGTGGACTTTTAAAACCCAATTATGACGTTATATTTTACGTGTATTTTGGTTTTGTGTCTTGCGCTTTTATCTGTTCGTATTGGTTTTCTTTTAAAGAAAACGAAGAGCATCACAAATCATCATTCAGAAAAGCGCTGAACGAATTGTGTTGTGCCAAACATTGCGTTTTCATGATCGCGATCATATTCACTGGATGCTGCTATGGATTATTGTTCCATTTCGTTAACTGGTATATCGACGATAAAGGAGGGTCTGCGATAGTGATGGGAGCAGCTGGTGCAGCCCGTGAGCTGGGGGAGATGATTTTCTTCTTCTGTGGCGGAGTCTGCGTGAGAATCCTTGGCAATCTAAACACGATGGCCATTTGTCTGGTGTCATATTCGGCATGTTTCTACTGGTATTCTGTGATCGAGTCACCATGGCTGGCTGTACTTCTGGAAGCTCTTGATGGTTCGATCTATGGTCTGGTTTGGTCTAACAGTATCGACTACATGAGTACTATTGGTGCTCCGATAGGTGCCGTTGTAACTATGCAAGGTAAGAAACTATTGATTGAACATACAAGTTTGGTGAGAACGGGTGGTGTGCACTGCTAACGTCGTTGCTTCTCACCAATAAGACCCGGGTTGAATTCCCAGTGTCGTATCTGAGTGGAGGTTTTCTTTTGTTCTCTCCTGTGATTCTCCGATTTTCCTCCCTCCTCAAAACTTAATTTCTAAATTTCGGGCTTTCACCTAATATGGAACTTAAGGTGGCTGCCTACTTTTGAACGTTCGATTTGAGCCCACGATGTGCGCGTGCTCAAAAACCGCTGAAAAATCTACAAGATTTTATTGAAGAACCATACGCGTTTTGAGCTTCAACAGGGCAAAACCCTCAAATTTTGCACGGGACTCTATATTTTTTGATAGCTCATTCGAAAAAACTCCTAAAAATCAAGGTTATATCAACATTTTAGGAAAAGTTTAAATCAGGAACACGTGAAAAATAGATTTTTGTAGGGATTTTTGTTCGACTTTATGAGATTTTTTAAGAGCACCGAAACTGCAAAATATGACAAATCTGTATCTCTCTGTCTTTTTGTCGAAAATATCTATGTATTATTGTAGAAGGATTGACTAGCCTTCGTTCGTGCAATTATAGTCTGCAAATAACTATTATCTTATGAATCTTAAATTTTTTTCTAATCACTTCCGGTGGCGCAATTTTTACTCCAAAAGCTCGTGCGTAGGCTCCCATTAAATGCTGATTATCTCGAAAACGAGCTCGGGACACCCTATTTTTCTTTCCAGATTTGGAATCAGCATTAAATTTCAATTCGGAAAATCGAAGTTTTAAGAAAAGCTTAGATCAATTTCCAAAAGTAGGCAGTCACCTTAAGGTTCCAGCCTGTGATATAATGGTTAAAGCCAACAGATCTTAATTGTCTTGATTGCACTGTTAATGAGAAGGAGGAGGAACGTTTCCAGCATTGAAGACGCAACAAACACTGTCTTGTCAGTGATTTTCAATCTGCTTTCAAAAGCTATTGATAGCCAGACTATTCATTAGTTGGTCTCAGTAAGAATCTTTTAATATGTGTGCGGGTTTTTCCCCCAGGAATACTACAAGGTCTTTTCTATGGTCTTGGTAATGGTGGAGGAACAGTTCTCAGCGGTCACCTGTACGATAAACTAGGGCCACAGAAGACGTTTCAAATCTTCGCCAAGGCCTCGCTTGTAATTCTGTTTTGTCTTCTGCTGGGTTATCCATTTGCTAGCACAGGTTTTGCCAGGCAACGAGAGCACATCGGCGAGACAGAATACAAGCCAGTCGTTACGGATTCACACGAGGACGAGCCTGCAATCGGTAGTTCCAATGAGTCAGCAAAAAAAGAGCCTGCTCTTGATGAAAGTCAATAATTTGGAGTTATAAAATATATAATTATCTAATTTGGGGACTCAAACTCTCTGTAAACTACCCTGCTGACAGCGGAGTCTCCTTTTAATGGCCCCCGCCGAGCGAGAGAAATGAAAAGATGACTCTGCCAGCTTGCAGGGATACCTCGCGGAATGACAATGAAACAGCCGCCATGTTGGTTGATCTTACAAGAGAAGCTGGATGAACCGAACATTGTGACTTTGACGTAACTTGCACCCCAAGATTTTAAGTTATCACTGAATTTTTCAGCAAATTTCAAAAAGAGACAGGCAATGATGTCAGTGGTGCATTGAACTGGAAGCCTGAATCTAGGAATACAAAATGACTTTTTGATGTCGAATAACAAAATAAATCAGTATTTAATGTTTTCCGCACTCTTTTCTTAATATATTTAAATTCCAAATTTAGCCTCACATAGACGGTTATCAGTCTTTCTTTGAACTTAGGAAATGCGAATAATTAAAACTCGGATTATAATTTTAAATAATCTCATATAATTATATGATTCTAAATTAAGTCACAAAATAAAAGAAGCGCATTACATTCCCTGGCTTAAGCCCGCGCTTAATCAACATCCAAGTCCACGATGTCAACCTCAAATTGGTCATATAGCCTGTCTTTCGTTTTCTTTTATTATTATTATTATTATTATTATTATTATTATTATTATTATTATTATTATTATTATTATTATNTATTATTATTATTATTATTATATAACTTCTTCACTTGATGTAGTATTCCGTGTCGCTTATTATTCATTGAAAATATTAATTTTAAATTATAAAATTATATAACTTATAAATATGTTGTATAACAGATATACGAGGGCCGTAAGTAGATATATACATGTCAACAGTTATATGAATGGAATTATGATAAAATAAATCAAAAATTTAGAATTTCTCACTTCAAATATATTATCAGTTGAAGGGTATGTATACAGTCGCCATATAAGATTACCATGTGTTTTAATTAATTCTTAGGTGTCGTTTATCTCAATACAATTTTATTCCAAAGTTTTCCAGCAATTACGACCATGAAACATTAACCAATTGACGTGATGGATTTTGAACGATGTTTGATGTTTGCCCAGTTATGAAAACGCATAATTACTTGTAAAGCGCATTGTATTTTTCTTAAAATATTAAAGAACTGATTCAACTAGAAATTACTCACCATTTAACTCCTTCAATCAATATATCAAAGCACATGGCGGATTTTGGCATAGCCTGTTCGCTCCGGACGTCTGTCACGTCGCAGGACCTCAGCAACTCTCAGTCAAAATTTTATCGGTCATTTCAGGAATGTTGTCTTGCACTGTACTAGAACTGTGAGAATAGCGGTAGATCTGGCGGAGCTATACTTTTCCAAAGAACCACGATAGCGCAGGGGAGGGGGGCGAGTAGGTTGTGAAATACGAAAATGAGAAGAGCAACCAAGAGAGTACATCGAAACGATACTACAATACCCAATTATGCCGGGTAGCCGTATGACCATATTGCAGGTTGAATAGACCTAATCCACTGTTTTCCCATTTCAAGTCACTTGTCATTCCCTAGAGTATCATTTCTTTGTTTAATGGTTGAACACGAGAATACGCATGAATATGGATACAACTCAAATAATCTTATTCTCAAGGGAAACGACACGTGGTCTGAAATGGGCAAAACATTACGCCCAAGTGGATTTGGTCCTGTGAACTATGCTAATAAAAATTCTCACATATATACATACTGAAATTAAACCTGGAACAGTACTCCATTGTTTACACCTTATTTATTATCTTTGCACGAAATGTCATGTATCACCTGAGTGATAGGTTCTCTCATTTGTACAAGACACTAAACAAGATTAATAGACCGTTTTCTCAAGGTTGCGTGCGAATCCAAATTTAAGGAACTTAATGGTGATGATGATTAGTGATGATGCCTCCTTTTAAAATCATAAATTCTCCACTGAGCGCCACTGAGTATGTCATTGAAATATCTTTGCATTTCAAGCGTGATCAAGTTTACGAAAATAGCTTTTGTACAACGTTAATGCAGGTAGTATAGGGAGCGGGATGGGGGGTCTTGCCCGAAATCCGTAGATGGAAATGGGTTCGATGCCGAACTGAGACTCTCCTTGCACCTTTGAAAACATTGTGTACGTCTCCATGGTTAGCGCAATGTCCCTATCGACCACCAGAAATCAAGACAACCACGTAATATCACAAACGAAGTAAAAGATCTCGAGCACTATTTTTACTATTCCACAAGTTTGTTTGTACTATTCTTCGTTTGCAATAGACGTCATAGCCGCCGCCATGTTGGAAGAATTTGACAAAAGATTTTTCAATGAATTCTTTGTTATATCTTCCAACATGGCGGACATCCCTTTTGTTATTGTGCTCTCTTGGGATTGATTGGAAATCAAGAATAGCTAATCCCCAATACTAAGTCGCCAGTCATTAATTATCTCCTAGGAGATAAAGATTAACTAATCCTCTAAGAGGCACTATATTTTTTTATGATTCCCCCTTATTAGTGGTTGCTACTGAGTGATTCCCCTTTTGATTCCTGTCAATATTGACCTGATCCACCCAAGAGGCACTATATATCCTTATGATCCACCCTTATTAGTGGTTGCTACTGAGTGATTCCCCTTTGATTCTTGTCGATAATCAGTTCATCCCCCAAGAGGCGCTATATTTCTTTATGATCCCCCCTTATAAGTGATTGTTACTACCGAGTGATCTCTTCTTTGACCCCCATCAGTTGTCTGCTATGTGATCCCCCCACCCGGTCCCCCCACCCCTTTTAAAAACCCTCCGAACCTCTCGATCTTCGGGCGATAAATAACTAGTCCCCAAGATATGTGCTATTATAATGTTATAGCTCATTGGTATAATTTCATAATATATCGTAACAACCGTATATATTTTTAATTTGATAGTCATTATTTCATTGCCTATAATCTTTATAATTGTGAATTATTGACATAGTTGTTGTACAATTAACGTCAGATTTCCGGGTCTCTTTTGGTGTAGCAAGCTAGCTTTATTGAATTCTGGCTTGCCTCTGGGTTAGGGATTTTGTATTGCAGGGTATTGTTTAGCTCCAATTCTTTTATTGTCTTCGTGGCTCAGGTGTCCTGCAACACCATGGTATGTTGCGTTTTCCCCCCTCGACCTCGGAAGCATGTCTAAATTAATAATTACCCAATATATATTCATTTATTTTGTTCTTATTTAAAAAATATATGTTCCATTTTATTAATTGTTGCATATGTTGATATGGTGATCAGTGCCAGACGTTTATATTAGTTTCAAGCGATGTTTACGAAGATGTTGATGGCGGATCATGTTAGAGTCCATGTAGGTTGTAGTATAGTGGTTCACGTTTTCGTTGTCGATTTTAATATTGGTGCTGTGGTTTGTGTCAAGTTGGTGTCGATGTCGATGTCGATGTCGATGTCGATGTCGACGCTGACGTTGATGTTGGCGTTGACGTTGATGTTGATGTTGGCGTTGACGTTGATGTTGATATTAGTGTTGTGTCAGTGTTGATGTATCTGTTGATCATAAATGTTATTGTTGATGATGATGTCTCCAAATATATTAAAGGTATGAACCTCTTATCTGCTGCAGTTCCTTCCACAAAATAGTTGAGGAAATCATCCCTACCTTGATTACCTCTCATTAATCATATCATTACCCTAAGACTCTAGTACTTTAGTTGCTATTATGACTCAATCCTCATCTTCTGACACTTCGTCCTCCGAAATTTCGCCTACCAAATTTTTTCCTTCTTCGTTGTGCTGCGTCTTTGGCTTGCATAAATGCATGGTTATAACTACTAATAATATTACGATGCCAGCTATCCCGAAGGTAAAGAAGGTACCTCTGCTCCCAATCCAGCCATACAGTGTTCCGCCAATCAGGGCTCCTGCACCATTACCAATACCCCAGAACAGTGCATCAACAAAGCCTAAAATACAAAGGTATACACAAGACAGTCTATCATTTTATAATATCATTATATGTCGTCTTTAGCATATGGAAAATGCCGAAAAAGTAGGAAGATTGTTACCCTACGAACTTTTTGTTAAGTTTTTCTCCCTTAAAAATACGTCTAAACCTTTACTTTTTCTTTTTACTTTCAGTCGGCTCTATGAAGGGATTTTGATGGGTATAGCCCTTAGCATATCATATTAGTTTTCTCTTTTCTCTAGTATAAGTACGCCGGCGTTAATTAAATTTACCGTCCAAGTCTGCCGACCCATGCACACGCTTTAAAAAAAAAACAGAACAAAACCAGAGGTGCATAATGTCGATGAATTTTTTTCGAGTTTAAAATTTAAAATCCCTTTGGAAACTCAAAGATGTACTACAATTTGTTGTCAGAAGTTCTTCAATAACCGAATACAATTTTTTGCTTTAAGTCTTTTATTGATTTAATATTGAATATTATCATTTGCGTCCAAAGTAAAGAATGGGAAATAGCTATTTTGGAAGAAGTGACATGTAATTTCATTCGCTTTACTTATCAATACAAAAGTGAAATTAAATGATAAATGGCACTAGATAATTTGATATATATAAAGCTCAAAGGTAAATTCTATGAAAATATAAAACTCACCTTTTGCGATGGTTAGGACTTCGGGCGAAACGTTTAGGCATTTGATGTGTTTTTCACAGCTTCGCCACATCAGGCCAAACGCAGCTCCTTCGATAGCAACTACACCAACCACTACCCACAGATTCTTAATGATCCAATAGCAGAAGAAACAGATTGTGTAGGATATGAGTGAAAATATTATGACATTAATGCGGCCAATAATTGAAACAAAGGAATTGCCAAGGATATAGGACATCAAGACCATGGCCTCTCTCGTTGCACAGGCTGTTGCTATAACTAGAGTGCTTCCACCTAGGTCATCTATGTACCAGTTGAGGAATGGAGCCAAGAAACCTGAACATAAGCTGACGTACATCAAACCAATAAAGAAGGTAGTTCCTTCGAGGTCGAACAGTGTCTTTAAGGCTTTTTTACAAGTGTCGGATCCATTGTCAGCTTTTTGGTCGTAAATGTATTCAAACCACAAAGCATTGACGAATGCCATGCAAACGAAGCCGATACTAAAGTAGAAGACCACTACATAGTACAGTCTAGGGCTTCCACACAGCGCAAAAACTGATTTTGATACAATAGCACCAACGACTAAAACAGCAGTTATCCATCCTATAGATCCCGTTATTCGCATGTTGGAGGGATTCAATTGGTAGTGTTCACTTACGCGGCTGAGCACCGAACCATCGCCCAGCGTAAACGTAGGTGCTTGAAGAAAATCACAGATCACCACAAACATCAAAAAGATCAGAAAGAAGTAGTGAAGTTCGTCCTTGTCCACAGTTATGACGTAGTGGACGGTTGCATTCAAACTTGGATCGAATTTACGGGTTTCTTTGGAAACCTTTCTTGATGCTACTTGCTTTTCTTGAATAAGCATCAAATCATATTTTTCAATCGGTACTGCTGCTAATGGCTGGGAAGAAGGATGGGAGGCTTGAGGTTTCTTTGCTATATCTGATTCATCTCTTTCGGGTGGCAGTCCTTTAGAACCCTGGGTATCTATAGATCTAAATAGCATCTCGTTATCTCTTCCTTTAATCCAACCGCTAAGCGGACTTCCATTCCTCGGGCCATTGTTTTTCGCCACAATATGGTTCAAAACAGCTGGGGTGGTTGGCGTTGCTGTAGGTTTAACTGCTGCTGTAGGTTTGATAGGTACCTCTTTCCAATTATTCTTTTGCTCATCCTTCAGTGCGTCAGACAAAGACACAGACCTGATGTAGGAAAGGTTAGTGGTGGAGTTAACATAACTTTGTAAACAGTACTGTTTACGGGGCTGAACAGCAAGAATCAGCAACAGCTTAACCACGAATGACAAAACACCAGTCAGAAATACCAATTTCTGTACGTGCCATTTATTTGCAACTACGGTCCAGATGGGAGATACTAGACACTGGACGATGGGTGCCAAACCTAGAATGACACCAACATGATAAGGCTTTAAACCAAACTGCTTGAAGTAGAGAGGTAAATACGGTGCAATAGCGCCACACGACGCGTAAAGAAACAGACAAAACGCTTGAGAAGCAAGCAAGTCTGGATCCAGAAGACAAGACGAAATGTTTCGTAAACAAAGCGATACTTGCTTTGCCTTAGACTGGCTTAGTTTTTTCAGAATGGGGTCATTTTCGATGGCTTCTTCTTCTTCTGTTGCTTTCATAACGATGGGGATCTTTTCACATAGCTAAACGTCTCAGGTTAACTGAAGCAGTCAGAAGTCAGAACAAAATGCAAATAGCTAAAGCGATAATGGATTAGCATACGAGCGAGCCATTTCTGTTTCAGTCTCTAACAAGTGTCACTCATCCATGCATAGCTGGTCTTTTGTTTCTTCACTTGGAAACCGTTCGTCCAAAACCGAAAAATAATAAATTTGCCATAAACTTTTTATGAATCTTTAACATTAACTGAATAAATTCGAATTTATTGGTCATATCTTAACGTAGAAAACCTTTTTGACCAAGTTTAATCCAGAAAAACTCGAGTTATTTTTCTAATATCACTAAGGAGGATATATTGACAATGCGTGCAGCTTATTTTCTGAATATTGTTTTCTGAATACTAAATGTTACGCCAAGGGGCAGATGTGGGTGAGAATGGCACGAATGCTCAGTATGGCGCTAAATACCGAGTTAAGCAAATAGGATAAGGAATCCTTTTGTCCCGTCCTCAATAGTTTTCTGGCCAATTATGGTCACCCCAAACCGGTGGGTAGGGGGATAATTTTAAAAGGGTTTACGTGCAGTGCCGAAAATTTTATAAAATTTTTAAAACCTTCATAAGTTAAAGACGCATCACTCAAATCAAGAAATATTTTACCATTCAACTATTTACTACATGTAGAATCAGTACTGAAAGTATTGTCGAAGGAGTTAGTTGCACTTGAACCATGGTTACGGCAGAGATATGGAATCAGATCTTCAAGTCCCGAGAAGACCTTTTCCCCGAAAGTATTTGCCGATAATCAAAAGGGAAAATGCTTTCATTTTGGTTTTGGATGTAGTGAGTACAGTTTTTATACCTTTCCCTTTCTAGTCTTTTTTATTCATTTCATTCTTTTTTTTTTTTTTTTTTTTTTTTTTTTTTTTTTTTTTTTTTTTTTTTTTTTTTTTTTTTTTTTCATTACGTAGTTTTGTTTCATTTCAGTTTTTTGTTTTCATTTCATCGTTTTTTTGTTTTTTTATTTTGCTTCAATTTTTTGTTTCGTCGTATAATTTTGTTTCATTTCAATTTTTTGTTTCATTTCATCGTTTTGTTTTGCTTCAAATTTTTTTTCATTACATAGTTTTGTTTCATTTCAGTTTTTAGTTCTCATTTCATCGTTTTTTGTTTGTTGCTTTTTTATATTTTTTTGCTTCAATTTTTTGTTTCGTATAATTTTGTTTCATTTCAAAAAAAATCGTTTCATTTCATTGTTTGATTTCATAATTTTGTTTCGTTTCATTTCATCATTTTTTGTTTCATTTTATAACTTTGTTTCATTAATTTGTTTATTTGCGTATTTAATTTCAAGTTTGGAGCTTGCGTCAATGTTGCAAGGTATTTCAGATTACATAAAAGTAGAAAGTGGCAGCATACGTATCAAAGAATTAAATTGGTATTGATAATACTAATCAAATAATTACGGTGTTTGTTCCGAAGCTACACAATATTCCACCTTGTCTGTCGTACTCATCAAAGGTTTGCTTCGTTCCCCATCATCTTTTTACCAATTCAAAAATCATTGTTTTAAAACATCATGTGAAAATCATTTTTATTTCAATAACCGGGTTATTATATCTTTTGAACTTTTCACATGGCACATGGCACATGGCACATGGCTCACTTGTTATGCTACTGACAAACTAATAACAAAAATGATGATACTTACAACTAAAGTTTGATTGAAAAGGTCATTTACTTCCTTTTTTATCTACGACAATTTAACAAAGAGGACCTGCTTTCGCTAGTCAAGGCATAAGCACAACTGCGTATATGACTGCGCCGTAAAGGCAACTTTGCTGCGATTCAATGGCTAGCGTGGATGCAGCCCAACTTTACTTCTGGTTAACCAGAGTTAAAGTTGGGCTGCAATCTGATCACTTGCGCTTCCACCTGCGTTGCTAACGTTAAAACTGGGATTAAGTTATCAATGGTAAACGATACACTAAATATGTCTGAGTCCTAGTTCTGAGTCAAACTTATGTCAAAATCACTTGTAGTGGGACAGGGTTCTTGCGGAAGGATCTGTAGCTTCGGTCCATCGAGGCATCCACAAATATGGAATCAGATTTTCGTGTCCTGAAAAGGACTCTTCAAATATTTGCCGATAATAGAAGGCCTCTTTGGTTTTGGGTGTATTGAATGGGTACAGTTCCTCTGCCTTGGAGAGAGCTTCATCTGGGACTTGTGTTGAAACATGCTTTTGAAGAATCTCAAACCACGACTTGCCAGGTTCTGTTCCAGAAACTCCATCACTAAAAGCCTCTTTTGGCCTCCAAAGAATGTCTTTGGGCAGCAGATTAGTGCTGTCAAACGCACTTCGTAACAACCATTTCTCCATCCCATCTTGTGGCTGTCGTAGCTCCGCTGGTATGGAAAGAATGTAGGACGTGAAGTCAACATCAAGAAAAGGCACTCGTATTTCCAATCCATGCACCGCTGTGGAACGGTCACTTCTGAGCACGTCAAAAGCATAGAGGTCTTCAAGAAGACGTCTACTCTCTTTATCTGCTTGTTCGGCAGATGGAGCTTTGTGGAAGTAGATGTAGCCTTGACAAAGCTCGTCTGATCCCTCCCCAGAATACACCACCACTGTGTCTGTCTTCTCTTTTATGTATTTGGCAACCAAGTACATCCCGACAGAAGCACGAATGGTGGTTATGTCGTACGATTCCAAGGCATATATCACGTCTCTCAACGCATCGATTCCTTCTTGGGCGCTGAAAGTAACTTCATGATGCTCGCTACCAATGTGGGCCGCTACCTTGCGTGCAGCCAATATATCGGTACTTCCTTCCATTCCTATTGAGAAGGTCTGGATTGGATAGTCAATACCAGATTCTTTCGCCAGTTTTGTGAGTAGTGAGGCTACTAAACTGGAGTCCAGTCCACCTGATAGAAGACACCCAATACGCCGGTCAGCCATCAAACGCTTCCTTACTGCCTCTGTAAACAACTGGCGTATATTTTCCTGGGCGTCACTTGAGGTGGGTGCTACTCTTGTATCAAATACCGGTCTTTTCCCAATGAAAGTGTATGGGCCTTTTTCTATCAGGGTCACTGATCCATTGGGGCTTAGATCATACGAGGCATAATGACCTGGTGGGAACACGTCTAACACCATCTTGTGTCCGTTACTCGCAATGTGCCTCTCGACAGGAACCAGTGACTTGATCTCAGAGCACAGAGCTAAGACACCTTTCTTGTTTGCTTTTCCTTCCAACGTGAACATGGGACGAACGCCAAACGTGTCTCTTCCAAGATGAATTTGTTTTTTCTTGGTGTCAATGATGCAGAAAGCAAACACCCCATCTAGCATTTGGGCAGTCTTTTCTGCACCAAACTTGTCGTACAGATGAAGGATTACCTCACCATCACACTTGGTCATCACGTCGAAGCCATACTTCTCTTCAGTGGCTTTGTGGTTGTAGATTTCTCCGTTATAGATAAGGTACAAGTGAGGCAACTTCTTGACTCTCATTGGCTGCATACCATATAGATCATCCACTACAGCTAGACGGTGGAACACAAGACAACAGTCTTGAAAATGTGGGATGGTCTCCATACGAAAACAGTCGGGACCACGGCCAGAGATGTTCATGGCAAACGATGCATACTTGGGGTAGTCAGGAATACCAAAAATGGCCCAGATCCCACACATGATGGCTTATGGCTGTTGGGATTGAAGAATTGTTTCTGTAAATACATGAAAGAAAAGACATTTTAATTTAGGGGTGGGATTGATTGCAAAGAAAAGAGGATGTTACACTTTTCCATAATGGACACACAAGAAATCATAACTTTCATACAAGAGGGGGGTTGCAATTTCTTGAAGATCATGTATTCTAGTATCAGGATGTTCATTCCAACATCCATGACATCCTTGGATCCTCTTGAAAACTTACTACCCTCTAGTACAACTTATATAAACAACTCATATTTTACAACCATCACTTCCCATTAGGAGCTCTTCCGTGAGGTTCCGCGTGCACTACTACCAGTACATTCTATATTTACAGCATACAATACTCAACTCACATGTTGATTTTTATGGAAGGACATAACTGCAGAACCCAGAGAAAACCTTTGAGCAAGACTCACACACATACATACATACATACTTTTATTCGTTAAAGCAGGTTAGCTAAACTACGCAGCCA
>NW_022261460.1:5225-36318 GCF_009602425.1 Actinia tenebrosa | reverse complement strand
AAATTAACAATTCTGTTCATAAAGTTCCAAATAACTGGGCCTCTATATTGAATTGTCCCTTTTCCAACTTCATGTTTTACTCCTGTTATATAGAAGGGTGGAGATGCTTGTTGGAAATTTTGAAAATAACCCATAAGTACCTGAGTCCTGCCCAGTTGGGCGTGGCAACTAATGATCTTCATCCCTAAAAGATATAAATTATCTTGGAGTGCCGAGTGACAGTCAGCTGAGTGAATTTAACTGCCAATTCTGACTGTCATCATGTAATCTCAGGTGTCTTAGGGTAGCTCAGTTGACACGAGTGTCAGTCTGTTTTGTGGAAGGTCATGGTACAAGCCTTGGCCAGACCAACACTCAGGGTCTAAAAAAAAACTGAGGAGGTGCTGCCTTTGTAATAATATCTGCAAATGGCTAGACCTTCAAGTCTACTCGAATAAGGACTTTCAACTGTAGGCCCTGTCTTCCAACCCTTCCTAACCTGCAGTAAAATGGGGGACATAAAAGAACGTGTTGAATTATTCATGTAAGAGTAGGGGATTGTCTCCCAGTTCAACAGCCTATCCCAACCTGGAGGCATAACACTAATGTACTAATTTCACTCATGATTGTAAGCTACATTGATACATTGTATAAATGTGCTATATAAGAACTTCCCATTATCATTATTATTATTATTATTATCATCATCATCATCATCATTGCCTTAAAAACACCCTAGAGGTTCATGTTACTTTGTTTTAACAGCAAATCAATCTCTGGTCAGCAAATTAATGGCAATACATTATCTCACAGCAACTAGTGCTATACTAAGCAAAACCTGTTTTGGACCTTTTTACAAGCACTCACGTCTATCCTCCTCATTACATATTAAAAATACATTCCAACAAAAATACAAATTCTACTGCAATCATGCAGAAAAACTAAAATCAAGAATAAAAAACTCAATTGAACCTCAGGTATGGTAGGTAGGTCCAAACCTCCTGACCCTACCC
Source organism: Actinia tenebrosa (assembly GCF_009602425.1). The sequence continues at coordinate 35,326 of NW_022261460.1, read as the reverse complement.
CCCTGGATCTACCACTAATCCTGGATGGCTTATGCACCTATCAATATTAAGCCCCAGGTTGAATGAAACAACTGATAAAAGTCAAATCTCCATCCTTAGGCCTTATTTATATGAAAAGAAGTTGTCTCAGGGACCCAAGACAGCCCTTCCCCATGAGATGCACTTTACAGAGCATTGACAAGGAGCTTCACTTCTCCAGTATAACTTAAGTCTCAAGGACATGGAATGTTTCTCTTGTTAAAGTGCCTATCACCCTTCTGACAATATTCACAGTATTGATTCTTTATGAGGTAAGATGTTGAATAATCCGGAAAAAAAATATAGTTTGAGTGCAGCTTCTTGAATTTATAAAGGTTTTTCCATGTCATATGCTAATGCTGTGATGTATGAGAAATAATCATTCAATATACAAAACAATACTGGCACAGATAATCCTACAACTAGTGTGTAAATCAAGCCTACAACTCGCCTACAACAGACGCGTGCATGTTGTATACAATAGTTGTAGGTGAAAATATATAATTACTCCATACAAATCACTGTATTTTCGGCTCGGTTCCAAATGTTTGTCTATTGAATTTGTTAACCAAAAATATGATCAAGCGAAAATTAATTTTTGTGACGTCATCACTTGAGTACTCTATTCGAAGCCTGCAGGCTTAGCCTCGTTTTGATGAATCAATTAAATATGCGCACATATTCAAGAGACGTGAATACGGTAATCCTCCCATTTCCCTCACTGCTACAAATCGACACAACAGACATTTTTAGGAGAATTTTTGTACTAAAAAAATAATTCTTCTAAATAATCTTAATTAAATCTTACTCTGTTATTCTTAATAAAACACATATAAAGATTAAGGCTTTATTAAGTCTTGATCATCGCTTTTATGCATATAACGTGTTTGTATATTTACTATGGAAACAACCTTCTCTCAAAATCGTTTTTACGCCTTTTATATATAAAACACAATTCAACCAGATAGTATTACGAACTGCTATTACTTTAACTGTCGATAAAAAAACCCAAAACATATCCAAAAACTAATTTGTAAAGAGTACATAGACATGTACAATGAAGAAAGCCGTTTTGTCCTTAGTTTATAAGCAAAAGTTTTCTTAAATTTTGTACATAGCTAAAATGTTCGATCGAAATATCAACCTAAGGTGACTAATGCTTTAATATAAGAATACGATATACAGTATATAAAGATCAAATTAGGATCAAAACTTACCACAAAATTCGGTATTTTTTTGTCCTCTTCCAGCGATAACTACTCGTGCACAGGAAAAGTTTTTTCTGATGCAATAAACGAGAAGCGAAACCTATCCGGTACACGTGCAAAACATTTCCATCCAAACAAAACACGGCGCGTTTTCATTGGATAGTTCGGTCGTCTATTGTATGCAAATATTCACATATGTTAATCACAGTGAATTTTCTGATGAATTAGACATCTGTCATGTCTGCTGTCATTTTCAATATTTAAGTGCTTTTAAATAAGCCATTACAAGTCATTAGTAAGCTTTTCATAACAAATAATAAATCACTGAGAGAACTCTAACACTACTATGCCAACTAGTATTAATGATAGCCTTTGTACATTTCTTTTTTTGATTATTTTGAAGACTGGACATGTTTCAAAGAAATAAATAAACGTTAAAACAATTCAGACTGACTTTTAATCTGCTACGAGAACTGTTAACAATCAAAGTTTAAATTTCTTAGTAACTGTGCGACGCCTTTTTTCATTAAAGATCACTGCCATGCAGATATAAAGTGAAAAAATCTAGGTTAGGGTCTTCTGAAGAGAGGGTCTTCATTTTTGATTAATCCTAGAGACTGAAAGAACGAGAATGAATATTTCTCCCCCACCGCAAAAGGAATGCCAAAGATTTTTCCTAACTCTTTGGAAAAAGTGAGATAATGGTTAAAAGAAATTGCAAGAAATCCAAAACAACAATTGTATGTAATAATTTAATTATCAGAAAAAATATGGGCTATAACATCCATTCCGTAGCACTGTACAAATGGCGTACCAGGCGACCACAAATGTCTCACTGTACAACACTTTTAAGGATCTCTACAGCCACACCATGCTATTTCTAGTATAAGTACTACATAAAAGTTGTTTGCGCAATGATCTTGTGGTGATTGCCGGATTACAAACGAGTGAAGAGACGCATATTTGCGGAGGATGGCGTGAACCCGAAAAATAACAAAAACAAATATTGAATAATGGTGTAGATAGATACAAGAAACTAAAATGTTGTTGAATAAGGGGTTTGAGACAAATTCAGAGTCAACATGCTGTTCCACTTGTAATCATGGAATAAAAAGAGACAAACCATAGTGCCTTGTGCACATGTAAAAAGCCATGCATGAAACTAATAATATATCTATTAGAAAAGAAAAATATAATTCAATACTGTTGGCTTTTACCAAGTCCGCAAGGGTCATGATTTGGTTACTGAAGTAAGGGAAAGAAGCATGGGATATGACATACAATGAAAATAGTCTCGTAAAGTATTAATTAAATATGTGGACTGAACTGTTGCAAGCTCAACTGTTGGCAAAAAAACTAATTGAGGGTGCAACTAGTTCAAGCTTGGATTTAAACTTTGATTAAAAAGTTATAATATAGTGATTAATTGAACTCACTGCAAATACAGTCATTTTGATTTGAATCTTGATTTTTCTTTCGCTAAGCCATGGTAACCCGAGTCCAACTCACGTCACCATGGAAACACGAGCAGAACTTCATCCGGAACCCATGATTTCTTAATTTTCAGAATTTTCTAGTTTATCTGATTAGGTGGATCTAAATTTCAAATCAAAAATACTGTGTACGGAACTAAATAATTATACTAAATCACACAAAAAACCAAGTGACTACTAAAAACCTGAACCCATTCCAAAAATATACTTAGGTGACTGAGGCTAGTCTCGAGCGTTCCTGTAATACAATTTGTCAATATTTCCTTTTCTAAACTCAGTTGTGTTCTATGTCCTGGGGGCCCATATTTTCTCTAATCTCATGCTCCGATCCCAACGATCTTCTCTCTACTTTACTGATAAAAATACTTATTGTCAAAAACGGAAGAGAAATTAAATCGCGATCAATTTTTCCGCTAAAATTTGACGTACATTGGATAATGCGATCCCTCAAATATACGTATGGATAATTCAGAGAGGCAAGACATACAATGAGCAGCAGGCTGGCATGAAAGGAGTGCTGCGATTTCTTGACATCAATAAAATACATCAACCCTCACGTAATAACCACTATAAACACTACTGCATGACAGCACCTCAAGCTTTTCTATCCTAACAAATATACTCTCAGAACGATGAGACATAGGTAAAAGGCAGCAGAAGCAATGCAGCCAATGCCATAAAACGACAAATACCACAAGACTATTGGCCTAGACACCGAACCAGTTCATTGATTGACTGTGCTCTTGTTTAAAGACTGTAAGTCACCTAATCATCACTGTAAATAAAAATATGATAGCATCAGTTGTGCTCGTCCCGTAGAGGTTACTTACAGTGATATCTAATCATAACTACTACGAATATCTCTAGGACATTCCATAGGGTAGACTTCGTATGACTATGAAAGGCACGACAAGACTCTGTCAAGGTACGGAATGGACCACTTACAGCGCGGGAAATTAATGCTCGACCAATCAAATGCTTTATGCATGACCGTCACGGTCACGGCACAGCAAATCAGTAAGTTTTCACAGCCATACGAAATTAATTCTGTTTCAAAACTAAATTGATCAGTACCAGAAGTACCGCCAGATTTAAATGTGTCTAATCCATGAAAAAAAAGAGGTAGATGGTTGCAGCCATAGAGGTTTTTTTTTTTTTGCCAAAAGGTGCGGATATGTGAAACTGAACTGGATTATAATTATTCCACAAATAGTAAGCATACAGACACCCATTAGGTGCCTGCTAAACGTGATTAAGGATTACAGGTCATATAACTGACAAATTAGAATAGTAAGACAAAGAATAGCTATAGACTAGCAAAACCCATAGCAGAACTCTAGTGAAGTGGCTGGACGTCAGTTTTCACAATGATTTGAGTGCCTGGATTTCAGCTCATTTGTGGTGGCCTTTTCCCTCCTGGTGGATGACTAACCATTCCTGGTTGAGGGGAATTTGATCCACTAGAGGTTCCTTGTTGACACTGGCTTACGATTTCATTGATTCTAAATTGCGCGTGCTGCAATAAAAATAACATTACTTGGTGTCAAAGATGCAGACAATGTTTAACTCCTACCGGCCTCTGTACCGATATTTTTCTAACGTGACGTTATTTCTGAAGGGTGAACATTCAAAATGACTCAATAAAACGTTTTGGGAATAAAGACCACGATGACAGTTTGCATTGAGACTTTAACCTGAAACTGCGCGCCAAATTATTGGCAATTAGATGACAATTTTGGTCTGTTCAGACCACTGTAACCCTATGTTCTGCTGCTGTCACTAGAATGCATACCATATATTCTTGAAAAAAATTTGTAAGGAATTGCACAAAATTAGTAAGTTCAGTAGACCTCGGTAGACCTACAAAACTTTGCACTAATTCGTACAATTTTGTTAGTTAACTTTTTCACTGATATATGGTATGCACTCTTATAACAAGTAAAAAGATTTTGATTTGTAAGACAACTACATTTATTGTAATATAAAGACACGACGTTTGCGCTTCTTGGGCAGTGTGATTAATGTATTGAAAACGACGTACCTGACTGCTAGCAAAACTTCCTACGATCTGCACGATTGCTTCTTTTGGTTCGCCATCTTGATCTTCCACTGTTGCTACTTTCACATATGTTCTAGTTTCTTTTTCTAGTCCTTTAACCTGTTATTCAAACATTTCACGTTAATGAGGAAAAAATGCCGCACTAAATTATCTCTCGACAATAACGACAACAATTCTCCTTACATTTTGTCCTCTTTTTCCTATAATTCGCCCAACTATATTAGTTTGCTGATCCTTGTTCGTTCGAGCAGTTCCTTTGGTTGGAATAGTAACTTCTGCTCGAAGCTTAAGTTCACCATCAGAATTACTATAGCCTTCTTCAGCGAGTTTGCAATAAACACAGTGTTGGGCCTAAGGAAGGAAAAACATTAGTAAAGTTTTAGAAACTGCAGTTTTTGAAAACAATTTTATATCGTGTCTTTTTTTAAAAGTAGCATCGGCCCTACCCACTACATTACGGTATGGACGTGCGGTGCAGTAATCGCGACGGTGCCATGTCCAAACAATGCCATTGGATGAGCAGTGATCTCGTGCGGATTCCGTTACAGTACCGTGTGCCGTTCTCTTTCACAGTCATACAAACTCTATTCCATAAGATCAAATTATGTACTTACGAAATATTGTGCAAAGGGGTGTCCTACAATTTCCACATATCTTTCTCCGGACTTGTCATCAGGAGTAACATGGACTCTAGTGGCACAACTTAAATTCTTCATGTAGTTACAGAATGAACCTTTAGTACCAATCAAAGCACCAGCATACTTCTGAGGGATGGCCAGCCGTGTACGTATAAGAGGCTACAGAGATCAAAACAAATGATTGAAAAAACGCTGTGCTGGTCTAAACCAGAGTACACCATACGTACACCTTAGTCCAAAATGGGGCACGGCCAAGTGAGTTACATGAAAACGAGGCATCCATCAAAATACAAAGAAATAATATGGTGTCTCAATGTAAAGAAATAATACGGTGTCAATGCAAAATACTGTATATACTTGTTTACTTGTGCTGTCTTTCTTTCATCATTACATTCAGGAACACAACAATTTTGCGGCATCATCAAATTATAAGAAAATACTGTAAATTTGGCCCTGGATGCCTAGTTTTTACCCGGCTGTGCGCCATTTTGCACTTAAGTGTATTATGAATTTAGTACCAACTCGGTTGCAAAGGGAGGATAGTAATTACCTGTGTTTGTAGCTGTGGGAATGGTGGACAGGTGTTGGGGTAAGGATACTGTGCCATGTTCATCATACCTCCACTATTATGGGGCTAGACAAAATAAATAACATATTGTTAATGTGGCTGACTGGAGTACACATTGGTTTATCTACTCTAAAGATGTTATCAATCAGGTTGTCTGTAGAAGATTATACGGCATGTTACTGTACGTAGTTACATTTATAGTGGTAAATGTAGTCTTACCTTTACTCTTACCCATCAAACAGTTAGTAAATTACTGGTAATAGAGGTTAGCAGATAGATTTAATGAAAGAAAGTATTCTTTAACAACTATATAAAATAACAACTCGGGAAAAAATTTGAGCTCCAGATGGGATTCAAACCCATAAATGGTTGTTGAAGAAGAATATTTTCTTTTATTTATTATTTCATCATTCATTACTTTATATGTATAATTTACTTATATTGTTTTCTTTCGAGTGTATTTGACTATTACACATTGACTAGTAATTTTTTTATTTTGTTTCTTGGGGTCAAGATAATCACTTCAAGTCACTAGAAATGTAATATAATAGCACGCATCTTTTAACAGCTGGTGGAAATTAGATCTGTAAGCAGACTAAAGGCCATTCTCCACTCATTACTGAAAACAGCAAGCTAGCAAGTACTCATTTACTTGCTGTTAATTTCCCCTTCTTGCAACTGTATAGCCAATTTCAATAAGCTACTCACTCCAATCCACCATCTTGCCGAGTATTGCTGGCTAAAACTGGGCAAGTACTCACTGCAAGCTATAATAGTTTAAAATTTCATTTCGTTCTGCAAGTCTAGTACTTGCTACAAGGAAAAAAGTACTCGCTAGCTCACACTGTTTTCAGCAAAGAGTGAAGAATGTGCTTAAGTGGGCTATAAGACAATGGCTGTGGCATGCATGAGGTGCAGAAAAGATATGCTTACCTCTCCAAGCATAGGAGCCACTTGGTTGCCATACATCCCTTGATGCCATTGTAGAGGCTGATGAAAGTAAGGTTGATGCAACTGCTTGGATCTCTGCAAGTTGGAAACAAATAACAGTAAGCACTAATTAAATTTTGGTCGCACAAAGTTAAAAAAAACTTAGCATGGGTGGCGTACGACGCGTCTTCTTTCACTGCTGTGAGTCCTACAGTTCAGGTCGCTGGTTTGAACCCTTGCGATCACCACATGTGATCAAGGGTTTTCTCTGGGTTCTCCAGTTTCCTCCCTCCATAAAAGTCAACATGTGAGTTGAGCGTTGTGTGCATAGAACACTGAATGTAGTGGTAGTGCGTGTGAGTGAAAAGTGTCCCCAATTAGTGCAAAAGTGCTAGAACGACTAGACACTCAAATAAAGAGATTTTTTTTTTATTCTGTTCTACCTTACTTTAAAGATTTAACTTCCTTTAAGAAGAATGAATCGATCTTACGACTACAATAAGAACCAGCAGATAAACGGAAAATTGTTCAACTTACAACAAGGTCATCCATATCCTTTTTCAAACACTCATGGACTTTGCTGCTTATGAGTAATTCAGCTTTTCGACAGTTCTCCAAGGCTTCATCTTCCTCAACTTCTGGTTGATCCTCTGTTGCTTTTCTAATTAGACACTTAATGCTTACTATGCGATCACCAGCATTGAGCATGGATGAATGTGCCATTCTGTCTCCCGTGTTTCCACTGCAAGCATCAATATAACCATCACTATTTAGGATACAATTGAAATTACTTGGTAAAACATTTCATTTTTGCCTTTCAGAGTAATGATATGAAATAACATAAGGTTGGAATATTGAAAGATATTTTTTCCATTACAGGATAAGAATTTCAATAAAAATAATATGACATATGGGCTCTCATAGGAAAGTATTTTTGTCTGGGACTAAAAGTCTTGAAAGAACTAACACAAAGCTGATATGGATATCTACAATAGGACACTAACCTAACTTTAATAGAGGTTGCTCCAGTTTCTTCCATGATGCCTTTAAGATTATTGCCTTTTCTCCCTGCAAAAACCAAAATAATTATATAATAAAATAATGTATATAATTATATGAGAATATGTGGACCGCGTAGCACACACAATACATGAAGATATAGAAATATAGATAAGTTATAGTGCCTGGGAACGAGGTTATTCCGGGCGAAAGCCCTTGGAATTAAATTCAGAAAAATTAATTTCCGACCTCGCTGGGAATYGAACCCACGACCTTCGGAATTGTACTACCGATGCTCTACCAGCTGAGCTAGAGGTCAGACTGAGAGCAGGCCGCGGTGAAATAGATGTTAGGTGCTCAACAAAATTGAGCACCTTAATTTGGACTCTACAGAGTACAATTTCAAATTTAATTGTACTCCTCTTGTCCAATCAGAATCAAGTAATTTTGTTGAGTGTATTATAAAGTTTTTAATTAACACATAATGCCAAACCAAAGACAACACAGAACAAAGCAGGCAATTTAAGGCTACAAATAATGACCAGTCATCAAACAATACACCTTATTCGTAGTGTGACAATGTTTTCCCAATACAGCGTGACAAACCTCTGGGGGAATGAAGAGCTATTGTTTTGAAACTTGTCGGGATATCATTGCTATTCCTTTCGTATCCTTTGGGATACTCATGAATTTTTCGAAGAGTAAAAACAAAAGAAAATGAATCCTCTGGAGGTTTGTCACACTGAATTGGGAAAACATTGTCACACCACGAATAAGGTCTATTATTGTTAAAGTCAAATCTTTGCCTTGACGGTCATTTTGACCAGTAAAATTTAATTTGAGCTAGAAATGAGCTAAAAGTAATGTGGCTGGTGATCATGACCAGAAACTTATTGACCATTATTTTAAGCCTTGTAATGTTTAAAAAACACAGGGTGTAACAAGGTAGGATTCAGTGGAATGATACCAGTGCTGGAAAGCTGTATATTTGATTATTTTTTTAAAAATTAAGATCACCATAAAAGCCAGGAGTTTTGAAAATTAATAAAATAAAAGTATCTTTTTAAATCGAAGCAATAACAAAAAAGATATCTTTAAAAACAAAGATATTTATCACTGAAATGAACTACAATGTTGTTTTTTTTCATTTCACGACTTTACTACATTAAAAAATAAATAAAATAAAATAACTTTGTTTAAACAGGATAACACTTGACAGTAATTCAACTGATAAACCCTGAAGGTCCTCTGTTAAAGTCTCTAGTTACAATTAGGGACGGGACCACCATTAAATTCAGGCCAAAAAAAAAAAAAACTAAAACAAGTATTCATTTCCTGTGGACAAGTATACATGTAAATACATATGTAAACTTTTAGCAGCAAGAGAATAGTCATAATAATAATAGATAGATCGGAACATGTTACTCGCTTGACTTACCAATTATTCTTCCAGCATGACTGTCATGGATCACTAGCCTCATCTCTATCTCATTACTATGAGTAAAACAAATAGTAGTTCCATTCATATCTTTAGAACATCTTAAACATTCACAAACACTCAATCAAGAATGTTAATGAGTGTCACATTTATCTTGGTTTATGTTACAACTACTGTGTTTCAGTTATCTTTTAGATCTTTTAGGTTCACTTACCTTCTTAGAGATTCATCAGTTTCGTCACGCATGAGTTTATGGATTTGCATATTAGCTACGCTACATTCTTCTGGGCCTCCACGAACTGTTACTAACTAAGAGAGAAACAAAAATTAAATCAGTTCATCCAAAGGAATACAAAATAACACATGCTGGCAATTTAGTAATAACATTCCACTTAATAAATAATAGCACCAATTAGCATCTGAGTCTGCAGCCCATTGGCAGATACAGCGTACATGTATACTTTGAACTTTAACGGTTGTGTTGTGCTTGTCAATGTCAAAGTATGGTATTGTCAACCTCCATTGAACCAATCAATACACTACAATCAGTATTCACCTAGTGAAAATGCTTGAAAGCACACTCAATCGGGCCATGCACTACAAATTTCCAGTCATACAAAAATTGATCTATTTAAACTTCTTACCTTGTCAACTTCCCTTCTATCTTCTTTACGGTGAATGTCAATACTGTCATAATACCAAACAAGACAATTAATATTAAACACATGACATAGACAAATTAATTACTTTTGTCACCACTTACGAAGTATTCGTTGCCTCTGTTATTTTCTTTATTTTGTTTCCACTTGTTCCAATTATTGCTCCAACCATCTTGCAAGGAATGAGAATCCTTTTTGGAAGAGACAAGTTAAAATAAATCAGGGAATAGGCCCTTTGCAGTTAACGGTCACGTGTCTGTACTGGACTGCAAAATTTTTGTTTTTATATTAAATTGGTGATTCTTTTTAGCTACTCGTAAAGAACTGAATGAAAACATGTGTATCCAGTGTGTTACGAAATGCACTTTTATTACGATTTCTCGAAACAGGTTGTAGAAAGTTTGTTTGCAGTCCAGTAAATTTCACCCAGTGAATTAATCAACACGTGATTGCTTAGCTGCAAAGGGCCTATTGTTTTTCAATACATGTCAGTTTAACACACCTTAAGAAAATGAATGGTTTTTAAATGTTTGACAAAAAGCATGATAGCCTCATTTTACTGCCACTACCAAAATGCATTGCAAATTTTCTGTTTTGATCATAGAGAACGGCAAGGCAAATAATGCAAATCAACATAGCATTTATGAAGACAGTTAGAAAAAGATCCTGGTAGTAATAGTATACAGTGTACAACAGAAATAACACTTCTTTAGTAAGAGAATCCTAACTCTAATTCCTGGAATTGACATTTTGAAAACCTCCAAAATTTTCTATAAAACATAAGATTCCTGCATAAATTCAATTCTTGACAAAAGCAGTATCCTTAATCAATGCTCTCTACTCACTTTACTACCACTATCAAAATGCAAAATTTTCTTTATTGATCAGAAAGAATAGCAAGGCAAGTAATGCAAATTAACGGAGCATTTATGAAGTGTGATAGGCTTAGTAACATGGGTGGCGTACACAGCTAATGTGTCGTCTTTCACCACTGTGGTTCCAAAGGTTTGGGTCACTGGTTCGAGCCCTGTAGACACTACATGTGAATTGAGTTTGTTTGATGCTTTGTTCTCTCCAATGTTACGAGGGTTTTCTCCGGGTTCTACAGTTTCCTTCTTCCATAAAATCAACATGTAAGTTGAGTGTTGTGTGCATAGAACACTGAATGTAATAAATGATACTTATTTATTTGTCGTGCGACTAAGGGGCATTCATAGAAGGATTGCATTGTTTTAACTGCAAACTGCTAGTCTTATCAGGCGATGGTGTAGACTGAATGATGTGTCTGTTATATAGCACTATCTTATCAGAACATCTGTGCTGTGATTTGTTGGTCAGTTCATGCTGAGATTGGCTGTTTGGTTGTTGCGTCTCTGTCCAGAGTATGTTCTTATTGTTGGTATCCACTCTTTAGTCTACACCATCACCTGATGAAGACTATTACTTTGCAGTTGAAAAGTCACGGCCCTTTTACAAATGACCCTCAATCGTAAGACAAATGAATAACTAACATTGTATGTGGTGGTAGTGTGTGTGAGTAAGTGAAAAGTGTCCCTGATAAGTGTGAAACTGCTAGAATGACTAGCCACTTAAATAAAGAGATTCATTTTATGTTATTTATTTTACTTTCCTAGTAGTGGTCTGATTTTTCTTTTTAAATCAAAGACAAAAGTCAAAACAACCTTACTGGAGTGAATGGTACATCCCGCATGTACTAAGGCTTTCTTCAACTGCACTACATTTATCTGCATAAAGATTATGAGGCACTATATCAGTACATAGCATACCTTATGGAGTAGTCATTATCTTTCATGGGCCTTCCACCCCTGCCTCCTCTATACTTTGGTTTGCCATTCCTTTGTTCTCTACCATCATCTATTGGTCCTTGTTGGCCTGGTACATCTGGCCTGCCTTCCTCTGGGGTCATATATGCAAACTGTTACAACAAAGACAAAATGTGGTTAACCAACTGTTAAAAAACTTCTTTATTCTGTTCGAAGAGAGAAAAATTATTGCATGTGAGTGGGTTTATGGTATAACCAACATTTGCTCTCCAACTTGCAATGCAACAATGCTATGAGACAAGTTGCAAAGTTTTGTAGCCGTATTCACGCAATTTTTCTGCTCTGTGTCTGAATAAGGAATACAACTTTAAAGAACCCATCCTCTTAAGTTTGCATTGCCATTGTTATGTATTTCTAATGCTGTCCAGCTCTATAAAAGAGTTTATAGGTATGCACCAGCAGGAGGTCTGGATTGGAAAAAAACTGTGCACAAGGTCCTTAAGATACGGGCAGAGAAAATTAGCTGAGGTCCATTTACTGACTTTAGAAAGATAATTAATTCCCCCCCCCNCCCCCCCCCCATTTACAGTATGTTTTCACTTGTTTTGCGATTCGTTTTGTTATTAGACTGGCAAAAAGTAAAACAAAATATAACCTTGTCTACAATTCTACCTTGCATCTAAGTGAAACAACATTGATTCCTAGGCATATCTGCATAGCCACTGGTAGCAGAATAGCTGGATACAAACCATGTGAATATCAAATTATCAACAAATAAACATTATTATTATATAATTACAAATGAAATATCTACTTTCCTTTCTGTCGAAAAATTGATATCTTCACACGTGAAAATAACATGTTATTTTCACGTGTGAAGATAACACCATTGCGATGGCTATTCGGCAAAAATACACAGAAAGAATTGCCTGAAAAAGCCAAAACATACTTCATTGATAATTATATAATAAACAGAATATTACATGGCTGCTTGGAGATACGAATTTTATCTTCTCTTGCTGAAAATCTCTCACTCGTGAGAGATCTTTTCAACACTCGAAGATAAATTTCGTATCTCCGCGCGCCCATGTAATATCCTCTATTCATTATATAGCACTTTAAGACAGTATGTTTATCAAAAGGTAAACAAAATACTGTAAAAGGTTTGCTACTTGAGACAATCCCAAGTGGTTGACTTAAATTTGGAGACAAAATGTCTTGGTATCAAATTAAATGCAGAATGAATCATAATGCTTTGGTGATTTCATCAACATCAGAAAACTTAAGGAAATTATGCTACATGATGAGAGTAAAAATACAAAAATTCTTAAATGGTAACTCGATTAGACAGCCCAATTAGACAGTCTGAGTTAATGACTATAAGGAAAATAGTATTCAAAATTATACAAAACAATATGCTATCATATAGTTTTGGCTACTATTGTAAATATCAATGGAATCCCTATTTATTATATTGATGGGAGTCAATATTTAATTCTACGTTTTGTCAGTCTGTCAGATATAACACTAACCACCAGATTCAGGATCAAGTCATCTACAGTATTAACTTAAAATAATTATATTACATCATATTTTCAAATAAGTTCCAATTGTTAAACATTGTATGGAAATAGCATGGACAAACAACAACTATTTATAATAGTATAAGCAATCAATGGAGTCAAGGAAAACAACTCAGCCATGATACACATAAAAATTGGAGGGAGAATCCATAGGTCAAGCTTCATGCATCTTTGAAGTTAAACAAGACTTCATTAGGTAAGAAGAAAAAATATTGTATGTAGCGTACAGTTATGTACTATGATTTGGAAAAGATGCAAAACCTGATAGACAACAAGTTTAGTAACTGTTTGGATGTATGAGTCTTTTAAATCTTTTAAGTAACAGTTACAGCTTAAGGGAGAAAAAACTTCCTCTACTGTTAATAATTTACCTTCAGATAATCCTTAAATGGTTTTTTAAGAATCCTTTTCAATAAAACTTTGGAAGGCATTTTGTTACTTACACTAAATACTATGTGGCACACAGATATTGATTATTCCTGTTTATGCTAATACGTATAAATACACTGCTAGGAAACAACCATCACACACAAAAATGTCTGAATATAGAAAATTGAATGAAAGTGGTGTATATAATCTAGAATAATAGATTTTTTTTAAATGTTAAAATGACAAATGACAGGAAGTTATAGTAGTGTTAAGGTGATTCAAGTTAGCAGTGGATCAGCAGCAAGAAAGACAGACTAAATATCAAAGAACATGTACTAATCGTCTCTTATCTGATTAAAATCAAACAACTTAACTAATAAGCATTATAAAAATAACCTCACTACAAGTTATCAGTTACCTACCCTTGCCATAAGAAAAAAATGATTGACTTTTTGCTTGTCGAATAAATTAGTCTTTTGGTAAAATAAATAGCTGGTGCCATGTGCTCTTTCTCTATCTTTGAATATTTCATGAACTACCCTTGGTTAGACCCAGCAGGTTATGTTTTAGCTAATGTAGCCTAAATATTCCAGTAAATGGGATTATCACTGCTAATGGCATTATTGGTACTAAACAAATAGCATGTACTGTATGTAAAATTATTGATCCTCTGTGCAAAGTATTAGCACTTTTTAAATTATACTAAGGCCAAAAAAATAAGTGTGTTTCCTGTTGCATGAGAAAAATAATTGGGGTCGGTAGGTCGGATTTTTTTATTTATTTTTTACTGGATACAACAGTGGAAATTAGCTTACTGGGTACCCTGTGGTGCACTTGGGAATTCAAAAAATATTAGGGTCGGCAAAAATCACCAAGACAATTAGGGTAAGTCACGCAACAGGAAACACACTTAATTTTTTGTTTGGCCTAAGAAGCTGCATTACATTAAATGTCTCTTCTTTTTGCTAAGAGTCATGCACGTGATTAATTATAGATTATGGGCAACATTTAAAAAAATAATCTACGATTTTCCTAAATTTGATGGAATAACAAAATATTAGAAAAGGATTTTACATTGAAGTGTAAATGGCTTCTTGGACATGTACTCAAATGTTATAATCTGCAGAAGACTAACCCTGGTAAAATGTAATGATCTTGTATAGATTTCACAGATAAAATTGGAAAAATGCTAATAACAATTCCTTCAGGAAAGCAAGTTTTTTCTTATTCCAGAACTAAAAAATAACCTCACAATATAGGATTGAGAATTATACACTAATATGGTATGGTATAATTATGGTAACAATGCTACTAGTCCTAGTCCTAATTTTCTCCTAAACTAAAAAACCTTGATATTGACAATACTAATACTAGTGTGGTATGGTTCAAATACCATTATGACAGAGTTATGTTAAGAAGGGTATTAAAAAACATTACTTAGAACTGTATAAAACCTTGAAAGAAATAAAATACTTTAACAGTACATCAAGACAAAAATATTAGCACTTTAAATATCACCATTTTTTCCTGCAGCAGCTAGTTAAAATAAAGTTAACTACATGTACTATATACATTATAAAAATCCTTGACAAGTCAAATCAGATAGGATGCACAAGAAAAAAAAATAAAAATCATATTCTCCGACCATTGCTGAACCAGGTCTTTCTCCTCGCCTTTCAAGGAGTAGTCATAGTTCAACTCAAACAGAATAGCTCAATGCATCTCAATACAGGGGACAAAATTAAGTGAATACAGATTTAGATAAAGTGTTAATGATTCATACCTCGTGTTCTAAATACTACGTTTCTAAAGGTTTACTACGATTTACTACGGTTAACTATGGTTGACCATAATCCATAGAATTACATGTGTGGTTCTAGACCATAAAAACTCAGACGTCTACAATACAGGGGTCATTAAAAACAAGACTAGAACAAGGTTCAGATTACTATATGTTATTACTATACGTCAGTTTATCTCAGAGGTATTTTTAGTAGAAGCACTTAATGCTTTTTACTTTGCCAAGATTTCTAATCTTTATATAAATTTCTTTGACTTCAATAATTTTAAAAGTCTTATGGTGACTCGAAGATGGTACAAATGCATGTTAGACAGAAACCTTGAAATGTGAGCAATTTTGATTCATTTGTGGTGGCTTTGTAGGGAGTTGGGGCAAAGAGCACAGAAACAGGAAGTTGTGGAAGGAAACTCACATAATTGGAGATAAATTTCAACAATGAAAAGCTGTTTCATAATCTAGTCTGTTTTCCTTCAACTAGAAGTCTTTACATTAGATAGTGATTCTCGAAAAAAAATGAAGATACCACCATTTGCTATATTATCAAGTAACAGCGATATTGAAAATCCATTCAAAACACAACTTTGGATGTCTAACATTACTTTGCATAAGTACCTATAGGTACAAAAATCCAATATTCACTCCTTAAGTTTCCAAATACAAAAACACCAGAAGTCAACAGCGTCCTTTTAAATCAAAACAAATAAATAAGAAATCAAAGAAACTAATAATGACTAAGAAATTCAAATAAGCAGAATCCCATAAAAAAACTCTAAATATTTACGATACACTACCTATTAGTGTATCACTGATATTTTAAGTTTTTAACATGTTGATTATTATAAAAATATCATAAATATTGTATATACTATTGCTTTGCTAATAAAATTAACTAATATATTTAAAGTTATTGTTATTGTTTAACCTGTACTTCTTAAAATCTTTTAATCATGTTCAAAACTATGCATTTTGTATATCGTATATTAATACATAATATTGTCATAATCATTAATCTGAAAAATCCTCTATTGAAAAATAGAATACTGAATTTCAATAAGAATTAAAGTACCTGTACCTATCTCCTCATGCCTAAATGACACATAGGGCCTTGGGAAAATTAAAGTATATAGAAAATTTCAAATTGTTTTAAGATAAAGGTTAGAAACAGTATTTATGTAAGGTTTTTTTATAGCCATACATCATGTGAAATATGAAATGTTACATAACAACCAGAGATCGATTAGATGGGGAGACGAAGCAACTTGTGATGAGCTTTGTGAAAATGGCTGGCATTTTACAATGTTTTTGCCAGTAAACATCACATGTAAGTATCCCTATAATCCATAAAAGATCCTTTTTTCCAAGAACTTTCATTCATTTTTAAACGATCTTTACTTTTCCATTTTTTCTTTTTATTTCTTTTTTTAGTTTAATTTTATTTTTTAGTTCAGGTTTATCCTGCTAAACATTATACAACACTTTGAAATGACTGAAAATTGAAATGTCTGGTAGATGGAAGAAAATCTAAATATGGTACTACACATAAAAAATACTTTTAAAATATTTAGTTTGCAATTAAAAATAGCATTCCCTTTTTCATTACAAAATGTGATGGCTTACGCAAAAGCATAAACTGGAAATGACAAGAAACACTAAGTTTTACCGAAACAATTACATCATTACATGCGCTACCATTGGCTGACAGGGTCAATTTTCTTTCATTCGGCACTAGACTGGCGCAGTATGATTATACCTGACAGACATAACTTAATAAATCTATGGTACATATAATTAACATAAAATAGCATATAAACAACCACAGGTTCCTTTGTATCCATTTAATGTATATATGTACCATCAGACAATGTCAAACATCCATTCATCAAAACATACTGCTCTACCTGTCTTGCTAATATCGTAAGACACAGAAGTGACATATATACTATACCTCTGGATGCATGCCACCTTCGGCAAACTGCATGCCTGGTAAACCAGGAACTGGCCTATAAATCAAAAAAAAAAAGCAAACATAGTGTATAGATTGCACATTGATACAATATCGGTGCTTGCAAGTGGATTGATTGTTAACCTTCATGTCCAGGCAGCGATATGGTTCTATAAGGGGTTAAATTCGCCGCTACTACTACTAAAAATATTGTAAAACCAGACTTTATTTCACCCCAAACGCATGGATTAAATTACAGAAAATTTGTCAACTCAAAAAAATTTCAAGTGAGTCAATACAAAAGAATATCTTAATTCTTGAAAGAGATGATGTACGATTAACATGTAAGTGTCCTACTAAATCAATGAGAGCAAATTAGTTTCACATTTCTCAATATTGAACTTCAGTCTAGTCACAAAACAATATAGTCCTTATGTCCTTGTAAAAAATCTATTGTTAGTTTGATAAACACTGTCTGACTTTTGCTTAATTTTGTCGCAAGCTCAGCGGCCTTTGACAGAGGTCAGGAAAAAAAAGCGAGTCTGCTTCTTTACGTCTAGAATAAACTTCGCGATCTTATACCTTAGTGTTCTGATTAAACCTTGCGAGTAGCTTTGAATTAAATAGGTTCACATTACGACCGACTTTAGGGTTTAAGACTAGCAACAAAATCAATTCTTTGACTATTTAACTATTGCTAGACACCCAGGATGAACAGTTTTGTCTCTAGTATGGCAAAATCCTTCAGTCACTGTTGGGGATAGTATGAAAATAATGAAGCCGAATGTTTAGTCTTTCATAAATGCAAATCATAAAAAATTGAAACATTTCTTTAAAATAAGACTACATATACAAAGTGAATTGTCTACTTACCCTTCAGCATCATTGTGTCCTTCAAAGTCCATCACACAACCTATTCACCTGTAAAAAAATCAGGGAAAACCCGCATTAGCCACGTGCATGCTATAAATAGAAGCTAATAGATTGTCAAAAAACGTTACTGTGGATACACAGTCTGCTGTAACTAAAATGATTTAAAGACTAAGTTGTTGCAAATGCATTGGCTAACTTAGACGTCATGAACCGGGTAAAATAATTTGGTTAAAACTTCTACAGACGAAAAATATACAAATGACGACCTTTCTCATGCTCACTTATCTAAGAAGAATCAGAAGTCAGTTAAGAAATTATCACTTCGATGATTATAATTACATTGCCAATTTTTTTCCTAAAAATATCACGTTTTTAACACGGCATATTTGTTATATTTCAACCAATTGAGCAAAGTTCAGCATAATACTCCAATGAAATTCACAATGGCTAAACTTATTCAAAAACATCATTTTAATGCTGATAGAATCAACAAGAAAATAGAAATTTAGCTAGATAGGATACGTATAACTTCAATTTGTCCAAATCATCAGCATACACCAACAAATTATGAATATACCTTATATTCCTACCTGTAAGAATTAAATGTAATTTGGTTTGTACATGTCATGTTCCACTGTGTAGATTTCAAGAAAACTTGTACATTTCACATGAAATTTGAGAGGTACTAATAGTGATAATGAAGTAGAATTCTTCAATTTTATGTTGAAGATCTCTTTCCTTTAAAAAGATGATGGAAAAACTGGAATACTAACTACCAATAATTGGTACAGTATAGGCAGGCATCTTAAAAATACAAAATATCTCATCTTTTACAATTCTAAGTCAAAATTTAAGAGTTTTACTTGAAAAGAAAACGTAACACAGCAATACAAAGGAAAGAAAATTCAAAACCTAAATTTTGGAAAGCTCGCATGAAGGAAACCATTTTTTGTACCAAACCAATCCTTCCCTTACTGTTGAAGACGTTTTTTGGTAATAATATACATATTGTTACTACTATAGGGTAATTACTGAGCAAATAAGAAACAATTCAGGATACATTACCCAAAATGAAAGCCCGAGAATCGTGTTTAGTTGATTGTAAACTGAAATGTTAAACTATATTTTGAAAAGGAGGGAACACGCCTACGAACTTCCCAGCATCTGAAATTCCGAGAAAGCATTTTATCGTCACTTGCGTTACCTTCTACCATCACCAGAGTATTAAAATAATCGACAAAAAATCGTATTTTCAAAACCTTAGACTTAAAAATACCAATTGTTTTTTTGAATATGTGTCTTTCCTACGTTATTGTTTTTCCAAATGAGATTGAAAGTTAATTCAAACGAGTTTTACTTGAATGACCATGATTTGGATAACGAACTGTAACGAGAATATAGAGCCTCGACGAAGATATCATTTCTTGAATTCGTTCCAAAAATCTTAGAAATCTAATACCAGTAAATGGACAAAGAACAATTTAGCGACTTCAACGTGCAGGGAAATGTAAACAAACCAAAAGCAACATTAAAACTTTGTTAAATAGTTCAAACTAGGCAGTTGATGAAGGCGAAGCGTTTCACTGTGTGCGGGCTTAGGGGAAACCACAACCTTCCCTAGAAACGAATCTTTTTACGGCTGAACTCCTTTCAGTCACCAAAAATACCTCATTTGCAGACATTACGCATGTTTTACGTCGCATACTTACGTAAATGGTCACGTATCTTGAATAAGGGAATTCAGCTCTACAACTACTCTACTACTACAACTATGGCGAACTGCAGTCATACCTGTGGAAGGAATTTCATAAGCGTTGTAAAATTGCGTATACAAAAACTCTACGCAGCAGAACTAAGTACGACTGCAAATGTAGTTCAAGACTATCTTAGCTTGATGAGAATGGATTTTTCTAAGGTGAAAATCGTGTTAGGAATTTGAGCCTCGTCTACTTCGAGATAGCGGCTCAAGGCGAAGGCTCTGTTATAACGAAGCCGTGCATGGCTTCGTCTTGCACGCAACTGCTTTTAAAAGTAACTTGCAAACAGCAAATCCCCATGTGTGACAAAGATATAGATAAATACTAAATCGAGTCAACAGGAACACACAAGAGCTTTGAAGACCACCACAGGCGAAGATACGATGCGGGTGAACTTGATCTTGACTACCGAAGCCGTCTTACTCCAAGGTTTACTATGACGAACATGAAAGATTGTCCTGCATGCGTATCGCTTTATCTCCAAAATAACCAAATACGGAGACTCCTATCTTGCTGTTGACAGTTTTCCTGGCAAAAATGGAGACTTCTAGAGCTGGGGTGTTGGACTTACGCGGTAGAAGTAAGTTTACTTACACTAAACAGCTCTATCGCTCTAACTCCATTCACTGTACAACTCGTCCTTTCCTTCGCAAACCAAGCAAGCACCTCACCTGGATAAATGCGACAAAAAAACATCAAAATACGTCAGCACACACACAAAGCTCGTGAGCGACTAAAGAAAAAGTTTAAAAACAGCATCCACTAACAGACAAGGTAAAGTCGAGTGTTGCTATGCTGAAATTAGGGTCGTAGTAGTTGAAATTCTTGGTTCAATGTAGAAAGTTTCAGGACCAAAGCCAAGTCCACGTGCCACCGGTGTTACAAGATCACGTGACCCCGTGACATGTGTCACTCTGACGAATACTAATTACAGCCTCTGATTGGACTGTTCTGTACATGTGATTATTCGCTCTGCTTCAAGTGACGTCACCAAACCTAGCACAAGCCTTCAATGTTCAAGACTGTTACCTTTTTTAGGGTTAAATTGGTCCATATTGCACGTATGCATCTTCGAGGTGCCCGTTACTGTTCCCCGTCTAGGGCTCGTCTCTCGTTGTTGTTTAAATGTTGCATCTGAGTGCTCCCCAGTTAAGATTGATTGTAATTTGCATGTTTTGCATTCTCTGCCACGCCCGGGCCAATGAGATCTCGCGGTGGTCATGTTAGTCACAAACAATTCGCCTTTGTGACATGTTTTCTGACAGCCCAAAACAAAGGGGTTTAATAATACAAAAGTTCAAAAGGGCCATGCTGTAAGACCGTGCCGACCACATCAAATCTTACTTGTCTGAGTCAATGAATTTCCCATAATAATATCTTCAGTATCACTTTCTACATCTATTTGTTCAAGAAGATAAATAAGACACGTACTATCTATTTGTTATTCACGAAAAAAGATTTTGTAATCGTGCTGGTACGTAATTAACATAATAATAAACATATTTGAAGATGAACTTTGTGCCACGGGCTCAACGATGCCGCCAAAAAAAATACTATTTTTACTATTTCACTATTTCGAATCATTTACTCCCGAGATTGGGCCAGAAAGGTGAGAAAAATTATTTTTATAGAGAGAAGGACGCCCAACGAAAAAAATCGTTGAAGTTATTTTAATACAAAATCTCAACTGAAGGTTCAAGAGCTCGTAGAGCACCTGCTAAAAATAACAATGATTGGGCTTATCAAGGACGCAACTAAAAGCGTTAAAAATGTGGTTAAAAGATAATAAAAAATCCCAGAAAAAATCAAAATTCAATGAAAGTACATGGTCACGGCCGAATATGAGTAGCGAAATGACAGTGTAAATTATATTCATAAAATCTTAGTCTCAAATCCAGAGTAGATCTGGCTAGTGTTTGTTACCGGTAAACAAATACTACATATGCAAGTAACATATTGTTTTTAGTTAACAAAAGGGACGTTTAGTAACCTTTGTTGTTTTCCCGCCAAAATATTTCTATAAAAAGGCGCGCCAATTTTTTCTCGGTCCAGTCTTTTAAGTGGAGAATTTTAGTGGGCCAAGAAATGATCAATTAATCATAGCTATAATCCACACTTTTTGTCCTTAGCAAACCACTAGGGAAGGGTGCGGAGGTTACTTCCCCCTTATAATTTTATATTCCTATATCTGAATTCAGTCTCTGGACTCCTTGACCTTTTGTGACACTGATTCACTATCTCCCCATCCCATTTGAAAAGTTCTTCTTCCATAATAGTTGGTTTTCGTATAAAGTTCATAATTCGAACATCACGATTGGATTGACTGCTTGCCATAAGCTGTAAGGCCAACGTTCCATGTTTTATCTGGCACTCTTCCGACATGATCTATTTCTGTTAACCTTGATACACAAATACTAGGTAAGAAGGTTGTGTTTTTGAAGATATGGAGTAGGCATTAGGCCAATTCTTTTCCTGAGATAACGTTCCTCAAGTTGCCACTCATTTTTCAATGTTTGAAGGGTACCCTTATGACTTTTCTGAGTTCGGTAAACAGGATGCATTGTGTTCTAGGTTCGGTATAAACAACACCATATAAGGCATGATGAGCAAAAGGCTAGACCAGAATGCACCAGGACCGGTTATCCTTAATGGCGGAGGGACGGAGGGACGGAGGGACGGAGGGACGGAGGGACGGAGGGACGGAGGGACGNGGAGGGACGGAGGGACGGAGGGACGGAGGGACGGAGGGACGGAGGGACGGAGGGACGGAGGGTCGGGTGAATTTACGTGGGTTTTACGTGGTTTTGGTAATAGGGAAAAAAAGGAAGGTTTCCTCATTTGTCATCAACCAGAAGAAGGTCACTTGAAATTTTGTACTCGGAGAAAAAAGCAAAAGCAGGAACAATGGTTTTCATTTATTTTGAAACTTAGACTCAGCGCGCCAAAAGTCCTTTAGGTTTTTTCCCTTGAGGCTCAATTGACTTTTCTGGCTATTCAGATATATATAGAAACCAAAACATAAAGCCTCGCCAACTTGGCCTACTGTGGCTGTTCTTGCGGGGGACTTATTAAAGCTGTCCTAAGGCGATGCTTTCGAAATCTCGCAAAAATTTCGTGATGTACATGCACAGTAAGCAATCGATAATAGCTTCTACAGGTCTGTTGAGCGGGGGATCGTGGTTCGAATCCTGACCGGACCAACACTGCAAGCGTTTTAGTGCTTAATCCCCGAACATGATGATTAACCCAGCTTACATATATGCGTTCAGTGTTCCGTGTAATTTTTCTATAAAGGAGGAGAATAGGCCTGTGCAGACATTTCCAGTTCTATTTCACAAACTAAACTGTTTTATTATCGGCAAAATTGTACTCCCATTGGTATAGATTCCTCGTAGAAGTCTACTATTGAAGACAGCAGTATCGGTGCTATCAGCCTCGATACCTGTCCCAGTCGTTTCCGCAAAGGCAGACGGTGCTAGGGACTTTCTTTTGAACAATAGCCTACTGATTAAACACTGAACGTGTGCAGGGGTCCAACTGGAGCAAGATAGATTAATTAGTGCTCAATCAACGGTAGTGTGATTTAGTGATTTTTGCACCTGCTCACATGAAATCTGTTCTTGTTGAATGCAGTATTACAATCCAGCTGAGTTGACCTTGAGTTTGTTGAACAAAATCAAGGACAACCAATCAGAATTGAGGATTCAACATCATATTTTTATTACCATTTTCCATGATTCTGCCCGAAGAGAATCCATGAAATATTAATTTTTCATTCTTTAAATTGATCGTAAATGCTACTAGTTGAACTCATGATGGAATTGTATAGGTTCAATCAACACGATAAATCTACATTGTACTCTGTCCCTGCTAGGAAAATGCTAACCTAAAATAATTGACCTAAACTCTTTCGGGGAACGCAGTCAACTCAGTCGGAATTTTTGATATGTTAATTCTTTGTTTTCCTACGCTTTAAGAGCCCTTCTTCCTCTTAACAATTGGAGCCGAGATTTAAAAAATCAACCTTTCTAGTTACCTCATGCACACTATTTGTGCAGTATTAATTCTAGTCTTTCAACCGCATTCCAAGGACCTGAGTCTGCGCATGATCATGTACATGCTTTTGCCTAAGTATGCCAACTTTAATTTTCAAAACTTTTTTCTTTTGAATATTATCTTTACTTATTAATACATTATCTTGGTCTCCCAAAAATATTCACGAAATGATTGCAACAGTTTTTTCATACTAAAAAGATATCGAGTTATTGAAAAAATTCAATTAAAAGGTTTCCAATAATTTTGCTAGTGTTTCTTCTGTTCAGCACAAAGAAAATATTTATAGAATTTCTCCATGGTAACCAGTAAAACACATACGCAATTTTGCTCTGGACGAAATGAGAATTACTTAGATCCAATCAAAAATGAACATACCCTACGTTCTTCTAAGAATAGAAATCTTTAAGATATTTTTTATTACGTCTCCAATAACTTTACTTAGTTACGAGCATCATGAGGATGAAGCGAGGTGCGACAGAATTTCTTCAGATTTCAATGGTTTTTAGTGCTGTCTTCTTTGTTAAAGGTAATATTTCTTTTCTTTAAGAATTGCCGCAACCTTTGCCAGAATCCACTGAGAATGTTTTTTTTTTTTACTGCGTTATCCTAAGATCCAACTTTTACATGTTAATGTAGCATATCGTCTCCAGTGTTGGCGTTTCTTCATTCACTTGCATATATAAGCATGATCTTAAGTTTCTTTCTAATATTCTAAAATCACAACCTTCGAAGGAAAAAACTGAGTAAATTTAAGAAAGTTAGTCGTGGGGAGTGCAGAGCGAAAAACTCTCGAAATGAAGAGGAAAACACATCAAACAAAACCAAGTCAAGACTGAAACGCGAGTCGATCCTATAACATTCGTCAAACCAAGCACCAATATGCTCTTATCACTGGACTACCTACTACTTCGTATCCTTTCTTTAGCGTTAAGTTAACAAGTCAAACACTAGCCCCGTAAATCGTCTTTATTTCCTCTTTTCTTCAACTGACAAAAATGATGAATGCATATTGATCAATACCGTAGAGGAAAAATACTTTCCTTAACTGACGTTCGGACGTTCAAAAATTTAGCAACGCATATAATTCTCCCACTTCTGACACCATTTCCAACTCGATTAACTTTGAAAGACAATTTTAGCAATTACCAAATGAAAACATGATCATTTTAACGCATTTTAAAAAATATAAACATTGTAAAATATTAGTATAGGAACTGATCGCACGATCGCTCGAGTACAATTCGTGATTCGGAATTGATAGGTACGAAGGGTGTTTTGAAAGTTTTCAAAATTGGACGAGTCGATAGGCTAGTCCAATTTGAGAACTTTCAAAACATCCCTCGTACCTATCAATTCCGAATCGTACGAGAAGATTATGCAATTTTTTGTTTATAATACGCTCAACAAAATTGATTGGGACTCTACAGAGTACAATTTGGGATTTAATTGTACTTCTCTTGTCCAATCAGAATCGAGTAATTTTGTTGAATGTATTATAATAAATATAATTTTCGTGTCATGCATAAAGTTAAACTTTGCGCTCAGAAAAAACTCAAGGTTATAAAATATTTAGCATTTCTAGGCATGCTGAGTTTAGGTACGTTTTGGTTGTGTTATGAAAACAATGATTTCTTAATAGTTAAGAAAATGAGTCTCTCAAATTAAGATAAAGTATGCTTTAAACACTATATCGCGCAGATAAAAAGTCACCTCAACTGAATGCGCGATTTTAGGAAAGTTTTCCTTTGCAAATTGATGATCGCAAGCACTCCCAAGAAAGTCAAAGACGTAGCGACCATGTTAAGACAATACATCCCTCAAATTAAAATAAAGTATGCTTTAAACACTATATCGCGCAGATAAAAAGATATACTTCTCGGACTGTTAACAGTTGCTTGCTGTGCGTTCATCCGCTGATTTATGTGCGGTCACACTTAAAATGTAGTGTTTGAACTTCAGAAATTTATACAAAAAGAAAATACTAAGAAAACACCTCAACTAAATACTCAATTTTCGGGAGAAAGCGAAAACGAATACAATTCAGAATTCAAACGGAAGCTTTGCGCAATGTTTTTTCTTTGCAAATCAATTATTGATGGTTGCAAGAACTCCCAAGAAAGTCAAAGACGTAGCGACCATGTTGGTGCATGCTTTTAACAATGGAAGTTAATGTAGTCCACAAACAGGAGGAAAGAGCTAGGAATAATAGTAACAAATATAATGAAAAAAACGCTAGCATTTTAAATGGAATTTTGTGCTTCGATGTTCGTTAATGAATCACTGAAAAGTGGTAGTAAATAAATTCAAATTAACGTTAATAATCATTTCACCACAATACAGTCTAATCTTTTTCTCGTATTAATTTGCACAACTCTCATGGAAAGCAGGTGTTTTATTTTCTTTTTTCTTTAGTGTAATTTTGAAAATATTAGAATCGAGATATTTTTCACATAGACACTATTATTAAAATCTCTAGTAAGCG
The DNA here is from genome assembly GCF_009602425.1 of Actinia tenebrosa. The sequence continues at coordinate 8,669 of NW_022261460.1, read as the reverse complement.
ACCTCTGGTAACCGACCATCTCCCTTGAACGACCACCTTCTCAAATTCTCGTTTTGGTTTTCATAGTAAACCCTGTTATTAAGATCCCTAGTAAGCGACCTCTGGTGGACGACCTGCCTTGAGCAACCAACTTCTCAAATTCTCGTTTTGTTCTTCATATAAACAATATTAATGTCTTTAGTAAGCGACTACCATAAAGGTTTAATTTTAGATGCTTTAATGCTTTTCCTCTCTCGTGGAAGCGATCACTCCTACTGATCATGACACTTTCTTAATAAACACAATCTATACGGAAACATATGTGTCTTTTATCTTCTTTTTTTTTTTTTTTTTTTTTTTTTTTTCTTCTTTCTTCTTTTTTTTTGAAAGAATCACCTGTATATTTATTCTAAAACGATTATTTACCTCAGGCTCAGTGAACATCGGGAATAATATCTTCAACTTCGTTTCGGTTATTATTCCCCGATATTCACTTCGCCTTCGGCAAATAATTGTTAAAGAGAGTGTGCGCGCGTTCTTTGTGCTCTCATATAGCTCGCTCTCCCAACCATCAGAATGCGATATTAATTGTGTAACACTTATTTTATAAATGGATGTAAAACTTAGAGATATGTCGCTTGGCTTAGCAAATGATTCGCTGATATTTATCATGTCATGTATCAAAATCAACAGCGTAAATTCAGTTTTATTCTTCCGTTTTCCAACAGGTCAAGACGACTGCAAATCAATGGTGTTTTTCGGTTGCGTCCAAAACAAGGCCCTCTCTGGTCATGTGATCAAGACTCTCCAAGTCTCACCTAGTACAGCAACATGCCCACAGATGTGTTTTATGGAAGCCAATTGTATGTCATACAACATGGGCCCAATAGAAGGAGAGACGAGATCGTGTGATCTGAACGATGCTGACAATGTGCTAGACTATCTGGATGTGGTGGCGAAAGATGGATTTGAATTCTGCACTTTTAAGGTGGGTCTCATTTTACAGGACGGCGCGGCCAGGATTTGGAGTGTGTGAAACGTTTTAGTCACGACTTCGAGCATACACTCCCAACAGCATCCAACAATAGACCCCTTGGATGTGACGTCAAGGCAGCTCAATTTGGAGGACAAAACAAAAGAATTTCAATCTGCAGAGAATTGGAAACCCAATGTTATGTCCTCTAAATTGAGCTGCATTTCGACGTGCTGCAAAGAATCTATATAGCTTATTCCTCTTGTTTCAATGTTCTCCCATTACGTAGACCACTTGTCATTCTCTTCAGAATAAGATTCTTTGTTTGAGTTGTATCCATATTCGTGTGTCTTCTCGTATGTAACCTTCAAACTAAGAAAGTATACTCTTTGGAATGACACGCGGTCTGTAATGGGAAAACGTTGAACCAAGAATGAGGTTGATGTTCACACTGGAAAAATTGATCGAGTTGAGATTATTGAAATATCTTGAAAATATGTTGGAAGTCAAATTTCCAAATTTGTATGTTGATTTCAGAATCCCTGTTCTTCCAGTCCTTGTGCAGCGGGTAAAGTGTGCCTACCTGATGCCTCGTGGAACTCGTTTAACTGTAGTAGTGAGTAATTGTTTCTCTAAAGCCAGGGGTTGTTCCACTGGGAATTTCAGAAGGGTGTTCAGACTATTACAAAGGTTTTACAAGAATTTTGAGAAAAAGGGGGGATGACTAAAATTTGAGATTAATTTGAGCTGAAGGGGTGACTAGTCACCCCTTTACCACCCCTAGATCAGCCCTTATTTCTTGATTATGACAAATATTTACACACGTGGTGTGTAGGGACGATTTACGTTTTACCCCCGCCTTGAAACATTAACACGTGTTTAGGCATTTGTTTTCTGATACATTGATGCGTTTTACAATAGTTTGCTCTAACACCCCAGAAATTAGTGTGGTGGTCTGTGTGTATGGAAAGCTGATGGGGGGAGGGAAGGAGGGCTCTTTTCTAGCTTTTTCGTCGGTCAACTTATCCTCAATGAGTAAGTAGAGAGTGAAACACTTTTCATTACACGTGAATGCTCGCTCTGATAGATGGACGATGGAGCCAATGGACGTCATGGTCTTCCTGTGTCTGTGACCAGACACGCACGCGTCAGTGTGTGGATCCATTCACCCAACAAACGGCAACCGATTGTTCTGGATCATATGAGGAAAAGCGAAATTGTAAAGCAGCAGGTATGTTAAGTTGTTTGTGAAAAAAAATTGTTGTGACGGAAGCTGATTATAGGGCTTCTCAATAAAGTGTGCAAGGGTAGTGGTAGTGAATGACCCTATGATGCAAGCGACCAAAAGCGAGCGCTGAATCGTCTTCGCGACCAAGAGAATAGAGGTTTTGCACAATCACGTACCGGCGACATAATCCAGTTTTGGCTGCCTGTGGTTAGATGGCAGAACAATAAAATCTCTTTGCTCTCGGGATTGAATTCTTTCTCATGTAAAACGATTGTATTGTTCCTGCCATCTAATAGGTTGCCGTCACGTGATGGTGCAAAACCTCTTTATACTCTCTTGTCGCGACTTAGTAGGACTGATTTACATGTAATGCCATGGAAACGTCCTGAGGAGCATTGTTTTACCATAAACAAACTAGTTGAACAGGAAAAAAAGCGATTTTAATTGATTTTTTTCAGTAACTGCTTCATAACAATCGACTTAATTCCATTTGAAATCCAGTGGAAGAAGAGAAGAACCACTGTTTTATAGACCTCAGTCTTAACCTTGGGCGTAAAGTTTCCCCATTTCAAATCTCATACGATTCCCTAGAGTGTTATTTGTTTGTTTAATGTTTATGCATGAGAAAACACATAAATCTTGTTACAACTCTGACAAAAAATCTTCTTCTCAAGAAAAAGACACGTGGTCTGAAATGGTAAAACATCACGCCTATGGTAAAGAGGTCTTTTTCCATTTTATTTCATAACGTTAAGGTTGAGGTTAAGTCGGGGTTTGAATGAGTCATAAACATCCCTGAGAATTCCGCCATTGCACACGCACTGCACACCGCATTGCACATTCGGTCCGCGGCGACCAGAATAAAGACAAAAAACTCTTTTTTGCGGCCAAACTTTATGATAAAAATTATCGCCAACGATAAAAAAACACTTCTTTCAACTTTATACTGAGAATTGGGTCAAACGAAACAGAACAAAGGTTAAAAACTTCATTATAGTCTTGGTATCGCTACGCTTTGCCACTCAAAGTCTTATTGTTGTCAAGGAATATGTGACTGGCTTGCCCACCACTGGCTTGTTGCTATGGGGCAAATTGACACGTGATCAATTCCTGCAAATGGTCTATAGTGCAGTTGTCCACTTGTTTGTATATAGTAAATGCAACATATAAAGGTAGGAAATGTGGAAATGATTTTAGTCAATAGACCCCTTACAGTACGTCGGAATGCAGCTTCCATTTCGCAGGAGATTAAAATTCTTTTGTT
>NW_022261459.1:127092-141121 GCF_009602425.1 Actinia tenebrosa | reverse complement strand
TTTTCATCACCTTTACTGGCTCTAAAAACCAGGTTGCAGACTCATTAAGCTGTCTGTAGAATCCTGGCATCGTTTTTCGATTGGTACTGGCAGCCATCTTAGTACAATATTGAACAATGAATACGCGCCCGCGGTACCGAACCGCTGACTGTACGTAATTTTTCGCCATGAGGTCGCATGTTTATGAAAATAGATGTAAATCGATTAAAAAAACTGAAGTCTAAAAGGATATAGTTTCGACGTACAGTTGTGAATTTTAAGAGAAAATTTGAGCTTAAAAAAGCTTGTCATTTTGGAACTCGCGATGTAACGTCCAAAGTTTAAAACAACTACTTCGTGAGTCCCAAAATGACACAATAATTATGCGCTGTCATTTTGGAACTCGCGAAGTAACGTCCAAAGTTTTAAACAACTATTTCGTGAGTCCCAAAATGACACAATAATAAAACATTGTTACGATTTTGCAAACAATTGCTGTTAAAATACTTTGCCTAAAATTTCACCTTTATTTTTGTACGGAACTTGGAGGTAGTCCTCATGTAAGAAAAGAAAAGCTATAAGAAAAGCACAGAGAAAGGTAGTAGAATAGAAACGCATCAGCGTCATCTTGTTTGTTCTTGGTCACGTCACGAGTCGGTACGACGGAGCGAATCTGTCGGGAACACGAAGGTGACGTCATTTTCGGGATGTCGTTTTGAGTCTCGCGAAATAGCCTCTACCTCTTCAAACAAGTCAGACAGAGATCCAGGAATGTGGAAAACACTGAATAAAATTCTCTTGTTTTCTTCGTTATGATTTCAATTTTTCAAAAACTTAACTATTCCTTCTAGGTATTCAATACCTGGGCTTTACGTAGGTACAATTTTATGAACGATCGAGCGTAGAACTTGTAAAATACAAGCCACAGTGGACCATAGTAAAACAACTGTCCAAACACACAAAATATCGTCTCCAAAATAACTTAACAAAGATGGAGCTAAATGAACAAAAGCACTTTAAGGTACGAATTATAAATTGCTCTGTTGACTTTGAGTTTCTCTCCTTATTTTTCTAGGCTTGTTCTCTCGTTTGTTGTTGTTGTATAAGATAATAAGCTTACATGATGTACGAAAGTTTTGTACACGTAAATAAAAATACATGTATATGGACTGTATCTCTTGTGCACAGGTAAAATTGTGGCTGGAAGGATTATTTGGTGATGAGCCCATTCCTCAATATGAGATCAACAACAAAACTATTGAAATATTAGAACAGATGGCAGACAGGAACATGAGATGTGACCGTGATGCAGAGATCGTGATTGAAGACATGGTTCAGAAAACAGCTGAATATGATTTTGAGGGTAAAATAGATAGTTGTAATATGAACATGGATAATAAGAGAAGGCCAATGATTATTACGATATGGTCTACCCCACTCCAATTTTATTACCAGATTACCTACTGGTACTCTAATGATGTCTTTGATCGACCAAAGTCTATTGCTGAATTTCCCTGTCATGATATATATGTCTCAATCAGTGCAAAACCGTATCAATATCAAGTACCATTTTCTTCTTGTTCTTCACACACGTACAGCACAGAGAATAAGCAGAATATTGAATGATGTTGGAATCACACTAACAAGTTTATCACAGTCTGGTTCACATAGCATCAAAACACTCTCAGAAGTCTCTCTTCTCCTAGGACTTAAGGATTGCTCGTCATCRAGGTACAATGTGTAATCAAAACCAAAAAGGTTTGGTTATGAATAGGGCATAACCCAGTTGGGTAAAGGAATGTAAAGATATGTTTGCATGATGTTAGAATTTTGAAATATTAGGTAGATGAATGTATAAATATTAGGGAGCAGAATAGGCTAGCCCCCTTTTAGTCAAAAAGCTACCAATGCAGAATGCAGACTATTGTGAATTTGTAGAATGGTTGCTTCTGTAAAATATGAGAAAACATACATCAGATCTGCATCTGGGTCCCAGGTGCATGAAGAGCACTCACAATTTTTATCAAATCAAATATAAATGGTAACATATTTCAGTGTTATATAAAAGCTAAAACTAACTTTAAAATCTAAAAATAAAAAATGCAAGAAAAGTTGTACATGATTCATATTTAGAGTTGTTTATGTGTTTGTTTATTAATAGCCTAATGCTAGGCATAGCCAACCAATCTTGTGCCTTAGATGCTATTCTGGATGAAAGAGCAGAAGAGAAAAGAGTTTATTCCAGGCTTTTGGCCAAGACGAAATCCTCATTAGTTAAAGCCAACACTTTGCAAAGGTAAAGTATATTGATTATTATCACATCTTTATAGAGTTTGGTATCCCAAGATTTAGAATGAAGATTTGTGATCAGAACTAGAAAAAAAAGGCTGTTCAAATACAATATGCTACATTGGCCAGACTTCGGAATATTATCAGCCAACTTACACAGTATAATTTTATATCGCTATACATGAATTTACTACCATGCATGTAAAAGCCGGATCCCTTGGCTTCCCAGCTAAGAACATAAAGAACAAAAGACCGACTATAACAATAAGAAAATGCATGCTTATGCATTGACTGCACACGTTGAATTACCATGAACACTACATATACACACACACTACACAGTGTAGTCATGGGTGCATGGACATGTTAACATTCCCGTGAGCTGTACTGTATTTTCCACAATCTCTTTATTATTTAGAGCTCTGGAAACCCTAGAGGAGCAACATACATTACAAAAGCCAATCTTGGATAAAAGGTCCCAAGAAACTGGATTCTTACAAAGTAAAGCAAAAGAATATCAAAGGATTGTAAAAGAGCTAGAGGTAAGTAGTAAAGACTTATAATGTGTAGGTTCATACAGAATAATATTAATTAAATCGATGACTGCTTTTCTTATATATATTTTATTTCAATTCTATAGGAATACCAGAAGTCATTGGGGCTTGAGTCAAGTATTTTTCATGAAAATTTAGTAAAGAAAGCTGAGGTATACATTACTGTATATCTGAATATATTTTACAATTTATTGTATGCATGTAAAATGTATATCTATGTGCGCTAAGGCTCATTATCAATTACATTTATTATCTGTGCTGTCGTTTACTGTATAATTCTAGGTAATGTCCAATGAAAACAACTAAATTTATTATTTCAGGATATCAACTTGCTAAAAGAGAAAAGTAAACCACTGAAAAATAAGTTGGAAAGTTATCAAAATTTACCTCCAGTAAGTCCAATATATCAAATACCTTGTACATCTCATCTCATACAGATAACCATATTGCAAAGAACAAAGTCTAACCATGATTTGACAAATCAATGGTGGAGAAGTGTAGTCCATTAACTTCTCACCTCTGGCCCTTGGGTTTCATTCCAGCACGTGGCATCACATGACCATAGTGTTCGTTGGGACTCTCTAACCTAACTTGAGAGTTTTCACCAGGTTTTCCAGTTTCCTTCCTCTTAAACCTAACATGCTAAATTCCAATTAAATCTGTGAGTTAGCTATACTGTCCTGACTTCAACCAGCCCAGATAAGAGGTTGTTTTAGGGTATTGATAAAAAATAATAGTAAAATTTGGATTGAAGATTTGATATACTGTAGCCAAGTTTTGTTAATTAACGTGATGTTTAATATAATGTCTGTGAAATGTTCTTCAGGATTTATCACTTGCTAAAGTCAAAGTAGAAGAGGCAAAGAGAGAACTAGTAAGTACTGTACCACTTAGTTATCACTTATTGTTTTGATTGGTAACCATGGTTACAACACTTGGCTACTATCTACACTCTAAGCAGACAACATGAACAAAATTAATTGATTAATTGTGAAAACTTGATGTACAGTAAGACCAAATAAATCTTATTTATTAAGAGTGGTGTATTCTAAGCTGAACCATTGATACTTCCAAGTATATACATGTATTCAGTTAGTTGCATCTTAATTAGGGAAAACTGTAACATTTGTTTTTTTATATGGTGAGGTAGGTTAAAGGAGGGTGGGTAATTTCCTGTTGAAGGGAAGGTAGTCAAAACTGTTGAAACCTGACTAATATCCTGGGATGCTGCATGAGCTTTTTAAAGTGGAGTAAAGTATGAAGATTACTTAACAACATTAAAGAACCATATTTGTTTTGTTTTTTTTCTTCAGGCAAGACTGGAGCAGCAGTTATCAAGCAACATTGATATGCTACATATTTGATGGTACTGTATAGATGTACAAGTGATTACAACAACGGTTTCTATTTCTTTGGGAGGAGCTAGAATTTTGTAACATCCTCATTCCTCTAGGCCTTCTTAGCTTGGGCAACTTTTCTCATTTCATACCATAAGTCATTCCCTATAATATCATTACTTTGTTTAATGGTTGTGCATGAGAAGACACATGAATATGAGCTATATCTCAAACAAAGAAGTATACACTGGAATGACACAAGGTCTGAAATGGGTGAACACCATGCTCTAGGGGAGGTTTGATGTTGGAGTGCAGGTTATGAACCTGTAAAAAAGGCAACTAATTTGGACAAAAATAAAAGGAATTTGCATTGCTAGTGTTAGGCTAGTGTTCATCCATTTTCTTGAGAAAATGTAGTCTGCATTCTAGTAATACAATTCCATAACAACCAAAATCATTCTGGTGAAACTTAAATAGCCCAAAATTATTGTAAGCAGCTTATTAGATGATTTGAAGAGACTTCATATATATGATCACAAGTAGGATGAAAAAAAATTTTTTTTCTATATATGTGCTCTGAAAATAATGTAATAATGTAATGCAATACTCCTTTTTACAGTTCCATTCAGTGACCATGAATAATAGTTCCTAGCTCAGGCTGGAGTTTCCACGCATGATAAACTGTAGTTTTGCTACAGTATGCGCGGAAGCTCCAGCCTCAGCTAGGAAGTATTATTCGTGGTCACAGAATGGCACTGTAAAAAGGAGTATAGAGACAAAGCTGGATTCAAGAAATTACTTTTCAGCTTTCCTAACCCATATTGAAGATATGTGTTCCCTGCTAGCAGAGTCTCCTCCTTGGTGATTCTTGGCAGAGAATTCTTGCCAAGAATTGCCAACGAGGGAGATTCTGCTAGCAAGGAAGAAGCTGTGTAATGTAGATTTGACACAAACTACATTAATTTATATTGCAAGTTGAACTGAAGACGTTTCACAAAAAATAGTGCAAGATGTACTACATTCGCTAGTTTTAAAACTCATTTCTTTGAACATTTTGGTGAGCTGTCAAATCTTTTGCTTCATATCTAACAATATTGATCTGCCCTTTTTTAACTTCTGGATATGCAAAGCATAGTTGAAACAAGTTATTTGTTTTCGTGCAAATTAACCAGAAAAGGTCAAGTCTGAACTCAATCCACGAGACTGAGATATTGAGCACTTTAATTTTTACAATGCCAGTAATTTCACGCTTAATTATTTTCAATTAACTAATCCATGATTGTTTGAATGAAGAGGAATGTGTCAGATCAGAAGTAAACAAAAACTCATGTATTTGAAATTCTTCCAGCATTTTAGAAAACAWCTAAGGTTTACGTTTTAATAATATTTGGTGCAGGGGATGTCTTCTTTTTGACTTGCTTCTCTGTTATTCTTAAACATTAAAAATAAAAATTGTTTATAGAAAAGTGTTTTTCATTGTGTGTACTCTTGCATGTGAACAGCCATACTTAACCAGCATAAATTAGTGTGTTTACATTTGAACATTCTGCTAAACCATGCATAGAATCTCAAAGGTCCAGCCATCATAGTAGGGGGGCTTGTTTTGCTACACGCAATCAAATTGAAATGTTTCAGTCAGTTTAAAATTAAACATACTGTTAAGAACGTAAATTAAGCACCAATGTCAAGATTCCTTTGACATTTTTAAGAGCAGTTATTAATATCTTAACCTTTTTAGAAAGTAAATTTTTCTTAGCTTTCTATGTAAACATCATAGTCATTGAACAAAAGCCAGAAATATAAACACCACTTCAACCAAGGTGTCAAGTTTGACTGGTTCTTAGAACAAACTTAACAGTTCTCTTGTGTTCTTGAGAAGAAAAGAGTACAAAAGGCTAACAACAAAGTCTAAGTCTGACATTAAAAGAGCTTAAAAAACAAGCCTCTTGTGTTTGACATGTCAAATATTTTCAATAACTTACTGTAGAAAACTTGAAGTCATTAAATTTCAATTCTTCCAAGAATTTTAGTCTGTGTTTACGTTGCATAAATTTTTAGCTCCTAAATAATAAAGACATTTGCATGTACTAATGCAATGCATATAATGATAAAATTGTTTTCGAAAATCATATTAATTCAAGAACAAATTTGGGTTTTTTAAATATTTTTTTATTCTTTGGTTTCAAAACAAAATGTTCTTTTATCACATACAATACGGTTTGTTTCTTTTTTTCCTCCAAGATATACTTCTTCCATAAATATTTTCTTTTCTTTTAAATTTGATAAACAACAAAACATTTCAAAGTAAAATAAAAGCTGTTCAAAGCTAGATCAATGAAGAAACATCTCTAATGCTCTCAATATGTTTCTCTGGAACAATAAAAAAATTAAGAGTGCTTCTTTTGTTTTTGCAAACCACATGAGAAGTAAGTTTTTTTCCTGTTTTGGCTTCCAGCCATCACATTTACAATGATGGAAACCTTTTTCATTCAGAGAAGCCAAAGACTGAGACCCAAAGTTGCATCTAGGGCTGCAAGAAACATGAAAAGCACTCTTGATTTTGCACTGTCAGCTGCGTTTCTGCTGCACATTGCATAAAATACTAAAGCTTGTGTGTGCAAGTGACAATCAATTTGTACTTTCATCTCAGAAAGATTATTCACATACAAATTTTTCACACAAACTCCTATAAAGAAAGAAAATGTTTTTTGACAAAAACACCCCTGACTAACAATATTTGAAGTAAATAAAGCTTGCTTTATCTACATTAAAAACCTAATACTGATGTARAATTAATTTAATAAAATTTGGTGAAAAAGTTCTTTAAAGAAAGATAATTTTCTTATTGTGAACTCTAACCCTCCATCAATCAATAAGACTATTGACACATTTTTAGACATTAAATAATGATCCTTTAAAAATTATCTCTAAAATGTATAAACTACCTTAATGTTACAATAATTAAATGCAATGGTAATAAATAATAATCGGCCTCCGTACTCATAACAAATCAACTGGGAAAAAAATTTTCTCACTGTTGTATGATATAATGATACTAAACATCTTAAATCAGTTACAAGTTTGGGGAATTAGATTTAAAACTGTTGAATGATGGATGTTGTAATGATAAATTAAAAAATGATCAATTCTACTTTGATTGAATTAAGCTCTAGTTTGTAGCAGGATAATACTTGGGATCTAAAATAAGGCTATCTGTAAGTGCTAGCTAATTCTTCATTTTAAGCTGCTAGGACTTATTTTCCAATAACTAAGTTGCCTTGAGAAACCATTTAACATTGCTTTAATGAGACACCAAAGGCTACAATATAAGGAATGATCACTTAATGACTGGCAGTAATGATGATCTAACTTCTCACTTCATAAGTAATGCTTCATACTGTTCCATTCCCTCAAGGTCATCATTATTACAGTACAAATGAACTTGGTCTGGGTTTAGTCTTTTTCTTTCCACTCTTAGGTCTCAAAAGAGCTTCCTTTTTTGCTGACTCTGCCTCCCATTTCTTCTGACACTGTTTCTCATGTATCGATATTGAAGCTGTACCATATGCTCGACCACAGATATAGCAAGTGACATTTGAAGGTTTCCTTTCTTTGGTTACTTTCGTAGTGCTTTGTCTCTCACCTTCTGATGTACTGATTTGTTCTTGGCTTTTATGAGGGTTGTCCAAATTATTATTATCAACATCTCCTGTCTTATCTACTTTGATATTGACAGGAAGATGAACTGAATGCCTCTTTGATGGTAATTTGCTGGCTGCCAAGAGCTTCTTCTCATCCTTCTCCTTTAGAGCATCCCATTTTTTCTTGCATTGTTTCTCATGAACTGCAAGCGAGTGTTTTATGATCTCCTTACCACAGATATAACAGGGTTCCATCGTGGGTTTTTTTGATGGGGTGTACAGCCTATTATGAGACTTTGATAATTCCTTCAACGCTTGTAGACTATTGGTTGGTTTTAAGTTTCTACCACCCATGCATGCATCAAGTAGATTTTCACAAGATGCTGACTTGAATGTTGCCTTCCTTGTCAGGCCGTTAGGCAGGTTGCCATTTTTACTGTGCATAAGAACATTTTCCTTGTGATGTATAGCATTCACAGAGTCAGCCTTAAACATTCCTCCATGGCTTCCCTTTCGCGAATAATATCTTGGATTAGCAAGTTTCCATTTCTTTAAACATTGCGGCTCATGTATCTTCAAAGATTTTGATCCAAATTCATTACCACAAATATAACACACTAAAAGGTTTGGATTTTTGGTTGATCTGAACCTAGGCATACCCTCAGGGACTCTCATTGGGGTTTCCTGTGAATCTGTTGATGCATGAGATGATGTTGATGATACCGGTGAGGTATTAGAAATCCTAATGCCAATATGTTCAGGTGCTGAGTGTTTTCTAAGGGAAGTGATCGATGGTTCCATCAGAGTGCTGACTTCTTTCTCTACATGTCCTTCCTTTTCCAAACGTCCCTTTTCTGAGTGTCCCTCATTCTCACCATCCTTTGCCTTCATTAGCGAAATTGGATTGACTCTACTTGGTAAAATAGGTGAAGAATATTTTTTATTTAAGACTGCAGTTCCTGGTCTAGCAATTTTTGGTATTTCAGGTGATACGTCCCTAGCAGTGGTGTTGAACTCGGTTTCCTCAGCAGACAGATCACCATTTACTTTGTCCCTGTCTTTCAAAGTAACAGTTGAGGGTCGAGCATCATGTATTATTTCTTTCTCAATCTCTGTAACATGCGTGTCACCATTGGGTAATCGAATATCATTCATACTCTTAGAGTACTTCGAGTGTGATTTTATCGAAGGCCCATCCTTTCGTACCCAAGGATCTCGCAACTTATCCTTAGAAGTAGAACTCTTTCGCTTTTGCTCGCTTTTTTCGGCTTCCTTTTCTTTGTTTCTCTGTTTTTCCCATCTCTTAGCGCACTGTCGCTCGTGAAGATTTATCGAATACGACCCAAACTCTCTGCCACAAATATAACAAAGTACCGTCTGAGGTTTTGGCATCTTGTCTTCTTGCTTCAACGGATGGAACTATATTTGAGCAAACAAAGAACAAGTCAATCGGTATATTGGCAAAAACCATCGAGAGCTTGTGTCAACATACGCCAAGCGATATCAGGAATACCTTGACGAAATACCGAGCTAAATTTATGTGTTCAGAATTATTTTTAGAAGCGGAAACGTATTGTTCCTCACGAGGTCGAACATAAAGAACCTTCAGGTCTAAAAGCGATCGAACAAAAACAAATATTTTTTCACCCAAAAGAACACAGTTATTGTTTTAAAACGTTACATGTCAACAACTGGGTGTAAGACAAGCAGAATACTTGAGGCTTTTGTATCAGAAATAGGTCATTTTGAAGTGCTGAATTAGGTGTATAAAACCTTCAACAATCAAATGCCATTTAGATTATTTCATTTAACAAGTTTGGCTAAATCAACCTTGTATAGAGGACAGACCGTTCATGAAATAAAACTATGTCATATCTCTTTCGCTTTTGTGATAATTTTGACTACCGTTAAAAGCTTGAACTAAGAAGCAATTTGGAACGCTTAGATGGTACTGTGTGTTCTTGCTCTTACCTGTGAATGTTGTCGCCGCTAAACTATGTCCGAGCGGGTGACTGATTTGAATGAAAACACTCCAGATCTTGCTTAATTTACGTCAGGCAGGTTACGAGTGCTGTGGAAAGACATACTTCATTTCTATCACAGCGTGCCACTATTTGACTCAATATAGCTAGCACGAACACTCCTACAAGCACCCCTGGACTTCCACCTCATCAATATGTTGTAAGTCTTGTTGCTAGACAAGTTTCAGCTCGCAATTATCCCCTCCAAGGTGTATTTCGCTTCGAGTAGAAGATATACTTTCCACAATTGCTGAAATTCCACGAAACTACGCAGCCTTTCTCGACTCGTCGAGCAACAGAATAATATTTCTCGAAGATGACTTCACCCGTAAAATATTCGGCTCGTTAATCTAGTCGAACGCCTCTCACAAATCTACTCCAACGACGGCACGATAAAACGCACTAAAATCATGCACAGAATATAGCTTATTTACTTGCGATGGCGGTGATGAGATCAGAATTCTTTAACAGCATTTCTGCTGCTCGGCTACGGCTTTTGAATGAGTGCCGAGAAAGGTTGCTAAATGAATGGTTCGTTGGTGAGTGATTCGAAAAACAAGCTAATTACCGGAAATTAGATGATTGTTGATCCGGAAGTAAAGTTTCAATTTTAGGTAAAAGCCGCTGGATTTTTTTATTGCGCTTGAGCCTGCAAAGCGGATGTGACGTTTTGTATGACCGGTCGATTGTCAGTCGATTGCACCACTAAATGTAAAGTATCAAAGATGTAAAGGCCTCGTGCAGTAAAATATCGTCCCTCAAAACAACATGGCGGACGAACTAGCAGGAGAAGTCTCATCTTTGATGGACGAAAAACAACCTGTAAATCCCGGCGATTCTAAAAAGAGCAACAAAATTTGCTTCTTCTACGCCAGAAATAAGCGTTGTAAGTTTGGAGACGAGTGCAGGTTTGTGCATTCAGAAAAAAAAAGAAAAATTTTAAAGACGACCTCAGGGGAAAGTCCTGAAAGCGTTGTGGAAAGTTCAGGTTTATCGATGAATGAAAAAGTAGAAATTCCGACGTCAGTTTCGTCAGAAATAATGATATCTGCACAAGAAAATTCAGAAGATACAAACGAAGGAATTGTCAAAGAACCGTCTAGCTCTGAAGACTTGGATTCAAACCAGACAAAGTCACATGATGATCACCAAATAGCAGCCACAGAAAGGACCACAGAAAGACATGACTCAAAAGATAGCAAAGAACCAAAAAGAACTTCCAAACAGCGTTGCCGATTCTTTTCCACGAAAGCAGGATGTGCCAGAGGAGATGCGTGTAAATTTTCTCATGCAAAACCTAAAAATCACAGAAAACAGCACAAGGCTCCCAAAGAGCAAAACRTGCAAAACCAAAAAGCTAAGGAAGGGGATGGTAAAAAAGAAACTACTAAAGATACAGTAACGAAGCTAAAAGCAAATGAAAAGCAAGGTAACAGAACCATAACGAGGGTTGTACCAACATCTACAAGGCTTTCAATGCTAGATGACAATGAAGTAAAGAATTTAAGGACCAGAGAGCTGAATCAACTGGAGCGAGGGTTTGGGAAGCTTGGACTGAAGACTGTGAATGAGAACAACCAAACTACATACTATATTAACTTTACTCCTTCAGATCCTGATTGGGTAAGCGTAAAAGATAGATTTCAGAACCTTTGCGTTAAAGTGGGAAATTGAAATGGGATTTCAGAATACGAGAAAAAATGCATTCTGGAATTATTGTTCTGCAAAAAATGCATACTTGGAATTGGTCTGTAAAAAATGCATACTTGGAATTGTTCTTGCAAGCTCTCATTTAATTCTCCCCCTCATTTACTTTGGAATACAGTACATAGGTTATATTTGTTGAAATAAAAGAATTTCAACATTACAGTAGAAAAAAGGGGAAGCATTAGATAAATCATAATTGCTTACCCATACCACCCCTCCCATAAATAACAACAGTCTCTTTCTGAGCAGTGACTGAGATCTTTTTTAAAATGCCTATTATCAAATTACATAAAAATTTACATAATAAACATTAAATTTTTAGGTTTTAGTCATCTGAATCCAAAAGACCTTTCCTGAATTTGCTGGAGTGAGCAAAAAGCAATGGCTCCAAGTCAAGGTTGGACTTGATAGAATACAGTAAATATATGAACACATCACGTCCAATCTTGACTTCCAGCTATCATTTCATGGTCACTCAAGCTGACAAACTAGGGTGACTTTTTACACTCAATCTGATTGGCTGAAAAAACACTAGATGGCTCCAGTTGAAGCAATAATACTTGTTGAAACTTTTGACTTTTAATTGGAGCTAAATTGAAGCAATGTATTATTTTCAGCCTTTTGACATTGAAGTCATTCTTTTAGCTGTAATCTTTCCGGAGAAATATCCAAAAGTGGTAAGTTTATGCTACTTAGATTTACATGTATATTGTTAAATGATTGTTAAATGTCACTTCCTGATTGGTTAGGTTAGGGTTGCTTCACGAGAGCATACAGCATTGCATTCACACTTTCTATTCTGTCATTATAGTCCAAAATAATGGCTATTATAATTTGAGACATGCTTCTTGTAACACTTCTTTCATGTTCTACCAATTGAATCCTCCTTTGTGACTGTACACAGCTAGCACATGTCCATGCATATGTTCATGAATTTTTATCATTAGCATGCACATATTTGAGGTAGCTTGTCTTATCTGACTACCCCTATCCCCATTAAATGAAGACATGCATAAAATAATACACAAAAATTTACTGAATGTTTTGATAATTATTTTTAATTTTGATAGATGTTTAAGGCATTCTTGTCAGAGGAACAGGATCTTCCCTTGGAGTTGATAAGGTTTGATATATATTTTGATTGAACAGTGGTGGATTTAGGATTTTGGAAAAATGGGGCATCATTGTTCACTAAGGATAAAAGTCTGACAATTTCATCCTTCTAGTATATATTCTTAAGATTAACCAGGTCACTATAGGATATTAATTGAACCAAATGAAATCCTATAGTTCAATAGCATTGGCCAATTTAAGTCATGGCTTAAATAACGATGTCCTTCGGTTTTCAAGGGCGAGGGGTCATGCCATTTCCTCCCCCTCCCCTCCCCNCACACACACACACACACACACCCCACACACACCCACACACACATACGTCACACCCCCCACCACCACACACATACACACACCTTGAACCCCTCACTCCTCACTGCAGGTGTAAATACTTGGTTGGGTCTTGATTTTGCAATATTAAAGGCCTGTACTTTATGGTTGAAATGTGTAGATTTACAAACAAAGGAATATCAAGGTGGTTGGAACAGCAACAAGCTGCCAGAAGCACCAAAGACACTGTGGATCTTCCATTCAGACCCTTCCTAAGATGGTTAGACAGAAATATTGAAGAACTTTTTATTGAAGCTGCCAGAGAAATGAAGAAAAAGGAAGCAGTAATGGATGCAAATGAAGAAGAAAGCTTAGATATGAATGAGTCTTATCATGAGGAGGACAGTTCCGAGAGAAAGGAAATGCTTAAACATGAAAAAGGAAAAGTTGAAAGTGATAGTGAAAACATGGACCCAAATAAAGCTAAAGAACATCATAGAAGCAGAACAGAAAAGAAAACTCAGCAGAAACAAAAAAGGAAAGACAATTCTTATTCTTACACAAGTTCTGAACGGAAAGAACTTCTCCTGTCTGACTTTTTAACTTTCAAAAAACCCAACAAAAATAAGGGTAGTAAGGAAGCTGTGTCCAGTAAAGGTTCCCATGGTGATAGAACACAAACTGAAGATTCTCCAAAAGATCACATTGTGTTTGTTGATCAAGACTTGTCACTGAAAAAAGCAGAGAATCAAGCGCCAGAAAATGCACAAAATGACCTTAAGGTTGATGGTGAAGATACAAACTTTGAGAGTTACGAGGGATACCAAATCCATGATATGCCAAAAGGAGAACCACTAAGTCAAGGTGTTGGTAATGACCAACACAGGGGAACAGAAATAAGATTTAAGGAACTTGAACTATCTGAGAACACATCAACTCTGACCACCAACTTTGTGACATTGATGATGGAGTGCTTAAAGTGTAAAACAAAAACAGACATCAAAGTGGAAAAGGCAAGGTTAGTGGCCCTGAAGTAAGATTTTACAGCTTAAAGATAAGGATGGTTGACAAAGCCTTTTGGACCTTATTGATACAGTGAAACAACCTCTGGGCTGATC
>NW_022261459.1:98214-125202 GCF_009602425.1 Actinia tenebrosa | reverse complement strand
TCATTAAATAAAGTTATATTATTATTATTATTATTATTATTATTATTATTATTATTATTATTATTATTATTATTGGATAGACTCTTGGTCTTGCTTTGTTGATTTCATCTTGGTTGCGACCGCTAGATGTTGATGAGGAAATGTTGGATACTAGGTGTTTGTAGTGACTATTTCTATATGCAGCTATCTTTCCTTAGCATACATGCAACACACATTTGAGGACAAAATCCAGGATTTTACTTGCAGAGGTTGTGGGTAAGCCCACCAGTCCCTCTAAATCAGGTCCCATAAGATGACAATATGTATTTAAACCTTGTCACTAATAGCCAATGGAAAGGCACCAATACTCCATTTTACAGTTCCGTTTGAGTGACCACGAATAATAGTTGCAAGTCGAGGCTGCAGTTTCTGCGCATAGCAAAACTATACTTTTTATCATGCGCGGAAACTCCAGCCTCAGCTTGGAACGGAACTGTTAAATGGAGTATTGGCATGCAAAATTGAATTATTGCAATTGGTTAAAATTATTGATTTTCCATTGAAAAGATAATGTCAATAATATAGTAACTGTTTTTATGATACTTGCATTATTTTCAATGTTGTATTAAAACTTCAACCCACAGACAAGAATGATGTTCTGCTGGAGAAGCCCAAGAAGAAGCCCAAAACACCGGGCCTAAAAGAAGGATTTCCTCTCCCAGACAATGGTACTTGCAAACACTACAAGAAGAGTCACCGTTGGCTGAGGTAAAGCGAAATCTGAGCTCACCTAATCTCAGAAATTTTCCTATTTTCACGAAACCCCCAGACTCGGAAAAACAGTCTAGATAGCTGCTAAGAGTTGCTGGAAGTTCTAGACTTGGGAAGCTTTATAAATCTTTTCTGGGTTGTCTGCATTACTCCATTACTCTCCGTGCGGGATATTGAATAATAAGACCATCTTCTACTCTACTTTACTTTACCAGACCTTAAGACTGTGTTACCCACCTTATTTTGGCTTCGGCGCTTCGTTTAACTTCTATCTCTTTTTCACCGTAGATTTCCATGTTGTGGAAAGTGTTACCCATGTGACATTTGTCATGAAGAACACGAAGACCACGAGATGAAATTTGCTAACAGAATGGTCTGTGGATTCTGCTCCAAAGAACAGGTAAAAAGCTATAGGTGTCTTAGCAGGTCACGTGAAGGTTTCCCGCCATTTTTTCTAACGTTACAGACTAGCTTCATAATTATCTAAAACTGTCTTTGGCAATTTGTTGTCTATATGAAGTTAATAGCACTATCAAGGAATTCATTTATGCGGTCTTCTTGAAATAACCTAAATATAACCAGAAATATCTCATGTGACACAACATGTCGTCGCCGAGAAGGGAAAAAACATCCTAAAACGCAAAAAAGTGTCATGATAATTGTAAGGTTCTTCTTTTTTCCATTCAGCCGTATTCACAAAACCCGTGCGTTGCATGCAATTCTTCTACGACAAAAGCAAAGACATCGCACTGGGAAGGAGGCAGAGGATGTCGTAACAAGACACTCATGAGCAAGTAAGTACAATTAACTAACTAAACAGTACGCCTGTCGCAGAAAGAATATCTGGTTTAAATATAGCCTCTTTCAAACCTATGACAAGGCTTTAGTTCTTACGTAAAGTATGATAGTCCAGTTTCCAATTCTTCGTTGTTCAGAGTTCACCTCGATTTTGCATATTATGATACACTCAACAAAATTACTCGATTCTGATTGGACAAGAGGAGTACAATTAAATTCCAAATTGTACTCTGTAGAGTCCCAATTAAGTTGCTCAATTTTGTTGAGTGTATTATAAACAAAAAATCGCACAATCTTCTCGTACAATTCGGAATTTATAGATACCCGCCTAAAGGCTTGTCTAATCTAGAAAACTTTCAATACATCACTCGTACCTATAAATTCCGAATTGTACTCGAGAGATCGTGCGATTTCCTATACAAATATGCATGTGTTCCAGCGAAGGTCCGTGGAATTTCAGCGTTTGTATTCTTGAAGTCAGTTGCACATTCTTCACTTTACCGTTGGTATTTGTGTGAATATTTTGACACTGAAATAAATGAATCAGTAATCAAGAAACACAGCGTTACTATAAGAACTAGAAAAAGATATAATGCAAAGTAAAGGAAGAAGTAACGATAATTTATCTTTGGGATTTTAGGGGAGATGACAAAAAGTTTAAGAATACAATGAAGACCACTTCACGAAAAGCACAAGCCAAAGAAACCCCGAAGGCTAAACCAAAATAATCTTGTAAATCAAAAAATGAAAGTATAGAGGTAAACTACAACGTAAAACTTGAAGGTTGATGAAAAATTTTTCGATAACATTTGGTTGTCATTTTTCATGACATTATGTGACGGATATCATTAATGAAAACCGCCACGACTTAGATGATCACTTTGCTTGACGATTCTTCCACTCAGGCAACTCCAGACACATTTCATCTGATGTCTTGGTTAACGTCAATCTAACTTACTAAAGAATTCATTGGAATATTACCAAGGTCTATTAATGCAACGTCTGAAGCTGTCGATTAAGTTGGCAGAAACGCGCGGCAACTCTAATATATTTTTGTAAAAGAAACGTGAATGAAAATAAATGATATTATATTTTGAGAAAACAAGAGTAGTACTCTCCCGCGCCGTGGGGCCCTAGAACCATACTACCCTTACGTTGGATTGCATGCAACTCGTTGCGCTGCCATTGCAACGATAGATACTTCTAAGAAGTGTAAAACCGTTTGTCAGGTAAACTATGCTACTGCAGTCACATCACACATGCTCTCTTAATACCGTCACAAAAAAATATTTACCAAACAAAGTTGGCCTCTGAACAAAGCCCTCAAGATCATTGCACAGTTTTAGTAGGCATATTCGTCCAACTCAAGTTCTTTCTCGGCCATTTCATTATTTCTTTTCATTCTTGTCAACTCTACGAGTTCTTTCTTCTGGCATTCGATGACTTTATTGAGAGCCACGAGGTCCTTGGCCATATCAATGCTTTTAGCCTTCAGCCTCTCTACCTCATTCTCCAACCTCAGCGATGCCTCTGTACTCTCTGCCTTGATTTTCTCAGCCTCCTTCACTACGCCCGCCAAATATTTGTTGCCATGGTTACGCGAAGGTGTGCTCACTCTTGGAGACTGGTAACCGCTGTCATTTCCGCTGCGACGCGTTTGGGGAGGTGTATTCCATATTTCCTCGAGTTTTTCCCGCGCTTTTTGCTGTAAGTGGTCGGTTTCGTAAAGATAGTCGGTAAGGTCGTCCTGGATTTCTTGTAGACTTCGGATTTCTGCTCTGCTGTACACGTCACGCAAACGTTTTGCTATGTCTAACGACCTGAAAGATAAGAATTTGTCATTAAACGAAGAACGGTCACATTTTTGCCTGGATTCGTGCCTGGATCTGCTTTGGCTTCCGACAATCGAAAAATCCTAAATCAGACCGTTGAAAATTCGTTTCACGGAATAATTAAAGCTAGCTGTGTGGAGAGCTTTGACAAATCTAAAAAAATATGAATCCGACCAATTGAAGATGTTTTGGAGGTTTCGGAATTTTCTGGAAGACAAAACTCGGGCTCGGGGACGAAGTATAATAAAACTTGAGACATCAGGAGAAAAGGTTTAATGATATCTCCGCGGCAAACTAGTTACAAACGTTTTTTAGAAACTATATTCAAATCCCACCTGCCAATCGAGCTATGCAGTATCTGAAGCTGGTTCCTCCATTCCAAAAAATACAACAATTTTTCGTCTAAAGCCATCTGTTCTGGATCGGGAAACGATTGTTCATTCTTCTCGGTAAGAAGACTGTCTTCTACCATATCTCTGAGCTCTTCTAACTCGTGAGCCAGCCTTTCTCGTGGACGGCGTCTGCTACGGCGACGTCCATTTCTGGGTCTTTTTTGGCCATCGAGCCAGGATCTTAGAACTGCTTCTGTTACTTTGGTCTCCTYGTGGATGCTAAGATAATCATCCAATACTGGACACCGGTGTCCATGGAAATAAGTAGAATCCAAATTCATTATGTGGAAACTAAAGTTGTGTGATTCAAGATTCAAAGAGGAAGCCTTTGCCTTTGCTCTTCGCAACCATGTATTTCAATGTATGTCATAAGTATCAAATCTTCAGTCGAAAACTTTGCAATGGAGAGATT
This sequence comes from Actinia tenebrosa, assembly GCF_009602425.1. The sequence goes on along the minus strand of NW_022261459.1, from coordinate 121,018 downwards.
TTGAGGTTTTCATAATGTTTGAAAAATCCTTGTTAAATGCGTTTATAACATTATTTATTCATAACTCACTACTTTTGAGCCAATAATAATTATTCTTTGACCTTCTCYTCCATAATAACGATTTTGAAGTCTCTAATTTGTGGTTAGTTACAATACAGGTGCAGTTCTAATGACAGATTTCAAACCATTCAAAGCATTTCATTACTGTACTATTATTGATCAGATAAATGATACCAAAACAAGTACTATCATCACTAAATATCTTTCCATTACTATCCATTTTAAAAATTATTTTCCTATAGTTTTGAAAGCATACTTTGTGGAATGGAAACTATACACTACCAATCCGTGAAATCCTTGGATAACTTTACAACTATACTTCATTTAATTTATAACCATATCATTACTCTATAACCATCTAAAATATCCGTTAGCTTCATCCAAATTTTACAGTTCCTGGAATTGTTTTTGTAATCCAATTATTTCCAAACTGTGCAGCACAGGCCAGTCCTATTACCTATTTCATTGCTTATAGTTTGTTTTGGGCGGCTCAGTTTCTCCAACTTAACCGCTGACAGCAGAAAAATACTGCAAGATGACATTACATCATAGCTCTAGGTGGCTTTATTTATTCTTGATTAGATATTTTGCTTGTCATGCTGAAAAGCCATTTTCCCTGGTATAGCACGGTTGTTGCTTTCCATAGCTGAGTTTCTCTCGTTCATCAGTGTCACTGGCCTGACACGAAAATAGAAGCCGTACGAATAACAATATTCTCGAGAGTCAGTTGTAACCTTTCCAAGCATATGTATTTACGACTCCTTGTTCTTTCATTGAGCCAATCCTCTTTCGGTCTGTTGCCTTTTCTTCTGCTTTGCGAGTTAGTCTTTCGACGACTTCTTCGACATCATTTGAGTCAAAAGTCTCCCTCGGTTCGACTTGAGTTTTTCTTTCAATGGCTCGCTGTTTCTTTTCATTCCGGTTCGTGTAGTCAGGCACGTACAGACGATTTACTACTCATCAATTTGTCGTCCTGATGCTTTTTGATATCCCATCTGAAATTCGGGGTTCCTTTCCTTAGGATGTGTTATCGTTCCCCAAGGCTTTTTAGCCATCTTGGAAGTGCAGCAGAGCGAATAAATAAAGATTGCCAAAAGGTTCACTTGATGGTAGTTTGGTCTGGGATTATAACTAAGACATTACCATAGCAACCAACTGTGTCTGATCCAGGGTCATCCTGCAAACAGTCATTGAGTYGCAGGCAATTCAAGCACGAAGGGCTTTGTTTTCATACAATATCATCCTCAAGTTCATTTACAAATGAGCTTGAAGTTTTCAAGACCCACGTCCATCCAACAAATTTAGTAAATACAAAAWAAAGACAAAAACCATTTTTGGAGCAAGAAAAAAATGGAATATTTAGCGCCTAACTAGCAMCTAGTTTAGAAATTGCTATTTCAAAACCTTTTAATCAGAGTAAGCCATTTTATTTCAAGTGAAAATCAATTTGGACAAATGAAAACATACATCCCGCCATGAAGAAGGACTCGGCGGAAGTCACCTCATACGAAGCYATATGAATAAAAATCTCAAGTAAGGTAGTTTATTATTTTAAAATAAACAATATTATTTTTCACCAAATAGGAAAGAGAAAATAGAATTGAATATTGCGAAGAAAATTTATTTAAGATGTTTTTTTTTTCCTCACAAAAAGATTATAAATAAATTAAACTAACTTTCTTAGCTTTTTTAGCGAACCTAGATTTATTTACAATTAATCTTGAAATTAAAGGTAACCTATTTCTATTTCTATTTTCAATATAATTCTCTTGGACGTCGCTCATAATATATGTTGAAATTGTAAGTTAATACTGACATGTCCTGTGTTGCTGGTTTGCAGGGTAGTTGATCCAAGTTGATTCACTGATTTCATTGAAGAAAAGTATGGGGGAAATTGGGCAAAATACCTCCATAACTGTTTGTGATTTCTTACGAGCAAGAAAATACTATAAATAAATCTTAAAAGCAGCACTCAGTGTATACATATATTTCGATGGCATTTTCAGTTGTTGCTGAGTGAACCCTTGCGATTGTAGTCATAGACGTAGTTATTTTATGGGCTTTCTTCCCCACACAAAATGGCTTGATAATTCTTTCCATTCCAGGCATAAGAATTCAATACATTCCCCCACTCTTTCTTATGAAGCCCTGTTCTTGCTCTGTCAGGAGTTTTGGGTACAGTTTCTTCCTTTTTCGACAACCTAGCAACCATAGTTTGGATGCCATCCTTATCTAAGTCTCGTTCGACTTCTGTTTTTTTCTTTCGGCCAAGGTTTCCTCCTCGACTCGGTGGTTTCTTTGGCTGACTCAATCTTTCAACGACGTTTTCGACGTCTTCAGAGCTGAGTTTCTGATACCCAAGACCAAAAGGCGGCTTTTCGATCGTTCCCCAGGGTCTTCTTATATTTATGGGCGCCATTACCTGTTAAAAATGTGACTTGGAGCCGTTAAACTCGAAGTCTTTTTGTCTCTAGGTGTTTTTTCCAACAGCACCTGTGTAATCATACAATATACATCGGCTAGAACGATCTTTAAATGATTTAGAAACACTCCCTGTAAAAGAACTCAGGCAATATCAACAAACACACCTGGCATATATACAGTAATGATGAAAAGGTAAATTATACACCGTGAAAAGATGAAAAAACTTACTGACGTTTCGGACGCTAGTCCTTCGTCGGAGTAAAAGAGAAAGAAGTGGTAGAAAGGAGTGTATATATGATAGAATGAGACAAAAGAAACCAATGAGAGCAAGGTAGGCAAGGAAACAAAAACAAACAATCAAAAGACAAAAGAAAAGGTTAGTTGAAAATAAAGCGTTCATTAATCCCGTTGGGACTAAGAGTGCCCAATAAAAAAATAAAAAAAAACACCGACGCAGCTCACACTAGTTTTTAGCTAGTTATATCTTCTTGGCATATATACAGTTAATTAGCAGCACTTAGAGTCGTGAAGTAACATAGATTGTGTTACAGCTGCCCGCTAATGGAGTGTCACGTAATCCATCGTGTCACGGCAGCAATATCATCTCTCAAAACAGTTTTCCCGATTAGAAAAAGTTGAAAAAATTGTTAAAGAAAAAAAAACGTGCAATTTCTTAAGTTAAAACACATCAGAACGGCCATCATTATGCCTCGACATAGYATAATTTGTCAAAACAATACATGACTCCTATACAGCTAATTAACACACCAAACACTTCATAATTTGATGCTGCACCAATCAACTATTATCAAGACTGGTCAACTAATCCGCACATAGTTTATACAAATCAGTCTGGCAAGAATTCGAGAGTACAACTTCAGTAATTTTGCAGATTTATCTCAAGTAAATCAGGTATTTTTGTAGTTCTTGCAAAGAAACATTGGACACCAAAATGTCCTGGACTCATGCTAACTATATCAAGTACCCAGAGAAGGGCTACAAATCTGGTCACCAAAAATTGCCCAAAGAAAAAGTTGAAGAAGTCGTGGAACGACTCAACGTTAATAAAGTTTACTCGGATTGCAGTGGAACCATGGGAAGAGAAAATCAGAAGAAGTTTACAGAAGGACAGGTGAACCAGTTATTGGAAAGAATTGCAGATAAAGACGTGAACATGCAGAAAACTCCAGAAAGACGAAGAACGGGTGCTGATAACTATTTCAATGCTTGGAAAGCCAACGACATCATCAGTAATATGTGGAAATAAAGGCTAGTAAACATTCCTAAGGCCTGAAAATTTAAATGTGAAATATCCTTTATTATATAGTAATTAGGTTTATGTACAGTGAAGATAAATACCAAGTCCTAGTTGTTCTGTAAAGCCATAGTATCGCTGTCACGCCCAAACTATAAGTCGTTTGCTCAGATAAAGAATTCTGCAGTTTTTATCAGTTTCATGAAAAGTTGACAATCATGCCTTATTTCTTTGGATTCTTTGCTTTACTTTTTCTTGTCCTGATCGCAATAGCCTGGTAGGTCAGTTGAACTGAAAGCTAAGCGGAAACTACGATAAACTAGTACTATTGCAAAACAAAACTTAACTTAATCTCTGCCACTAATTCACTTAGGCTGATAGTGTACATTTTTAAGCATTAGGTTATTGGTCAGGAAATAAAGTTGACGTTTTGACAAAGTGAAATTTATCGGAATACAAAATGCTACCTGCTAGTGGGAAAAAAACAACAAAATATAGTTCATATCTACAACTGTCAGTTGACTTCGATTCTAAGTATTTCATTTGCAAGTATGGCCACTATTCAGCCCTGATTTTGGATTATTGTTATGAGGTCCAGGACCTAAGTAGGCAACCAAAACATTTTGTTCCGATAACAAAAATTAAAGACAAATTTGAAGATGTTTGTTCTTGCAAGAAGTCTGCCTTCACGTAACGTGCATGCACAAAGCATATAAACATCATCAAAAGCATCATTACCAAAGTACTTCGCCTCGAGCACTATACAAACACTGCATCAAAGATAAAGAATTAGCCCCTTCAAAAGCTTCCAAAACACAATAAGAGCGCTCAGCCTGCAGACATGGCAAAACAAAATGGATAAACCTATATTGGCTTATATAATGGTTATTTACAATTCAATTTGTTAATCCTTCACGGTTCCTTGACCCAATCGCAGGAGAATATGGGATACTTCTATTGTAGTCATTGATTATCACTACTGTACAAACAGAGGCGACTCATTAATCCCATTTGAGCTGATAGAGCTATTGATACGTATCATGCAGGAAATGGGGTAAGAAACGCCTAAAGGAGATTTCAAACGAAAAATAATTAAAGTGATTTCGTTACCGCAGGCGAAGATGACTTGAAGGTGGCAAAAAGCACCATTTAACTAAGTGTTCTCCCAGTTTTAAATTTGTCTAAAAACATCGTTTATGCCACAACAAAGCAAAAGTTATTGTTTTCCAAGAGACTTCAATATTAGACTTATCATTTTCCATGCAAGCTGGAGATTAGTAAAGAAAAGTACTAATACCACCCAAGACCATATTTGAAGTCCATTCAAGCATCTTGCAGAACAGACATCGATAAAAGTCACTTACTCATGAAGTTACCGTAAACAAAGATATAACTTGCTTGGCGAAAAAGCTGCAAAAGTTCTTAAAGAGGTTCAAGCAATGTCGTGGATTCAAAGTAATTACATTCAGTATCCTGACTCTAAACTGTCGTTAGGGCATAAGAAAGTTTCTGCTGCAGAGGTTGAAGAAATCGTTGACAGACTCAATGTTGTCAAGAAGACTGAAGAAAGAAAGCTACCCACCACTGGTCCTAAAATAACTAAAGAAGAGATTGAACAAATGGTCGAAAGACTTGCTGACAAGGAAAGAAACTTGGAGAAGACGCCAGAAAGGAATGGAACTGGTGCAGATGAGAAGATGGGAGTCGTGAATACATATGCGTGGGTTAATGGAAGTATTATGAGAAATCGTTTGAAAACTGGTGATGGAAATTTTTATTAAATTCCTAAGAGAGACACCATGTAATGTTTAGTAACGGATGATTGTATGTCCACAAATCATCTTTACTGAGAAAAACTGTAATGACCAACTTGTTTTTAGCTTTAAAAGTTAAAAAATTTAGTTCAGCATTTGGAATGGACAAAAGTTTTCTATAGTTTTTAGGGTGTTCATCACTGACAAAGACTTAAAGTCACTCGGTGTTGCCTAGATTAGATCTGTGAGCAATTCGGCTAAAAAACAGTTTTGACGTTAAACTTGAATAGCCGTCATAATGTTTGTTGAACATGCACTGACTTGTCAACTACGATATTCATAAACTCAGAGGTTTCACTGCGAATGTTTATTTTGGTATTTTGTTTTTTTCCAGTTAAGTGTATTTTTAGCGGCTTTTTAAAACAATTCCTGGGGAAGATTCAAAAGAGTGGTATATATTGCTGTGGAGTTTAAACTTGCCCTGTTCAAAGTAAGAAATTGAAAACGAAATATCTTTACTGAAGCGAGAAAAGTCATACGTTATCTGCAAAAGCAAATAAAAGTGAATGGTAGACTAAAAAGTCTTCATCGACGCATGCGCCTTTCTCTGTTTTGTTTTCGACAGTAGATACTTTCAAAGGAAACCTGTATTGCACCAAGAAAGATGGGCCTAAACTGACCAGAACCAGTTTTGTTAACTATAAAGTCCGTTCAGACTTTACAGACACGTGGCGAAATCTTTCCTCAATGAACCACCAAAATTAAACCAAGGTTTTCTTCTTGAAAGGAGTTCTAATTACATTTACCCCAAGCTTTTTATTCGAATTTACATAGTTTCCTTTTTTCTGGTTGCTACGATGTCTTGCGCTACTTTTCGGCTTCAGACTTCATGCAATAAAGTAAATTTTGTGAATAATTACTGCTGAAGTTGTAATTAAACACTACGGATTTATAAAATAAGAATGTCAGTTTCTCGGTGTTTCATGGAGACTTTCTTGCGACGTGAAAACCGCCAAGTGCGCAAAATGTTAAACTTATACAGAGAAAATCGAGTGTTTTTTAAATTGCAGAAAAAATAACAAAAATAACTCCAATTTCCTTCTCAAGCCCCGTTTACACTGGCGATTTTTGCGGCGATTTTTGCTGCGATTTTTGTGGGAATTTTAGGAAATATGAAATCTTTTGTCTCATCCTTCAAAGGAGACATTCGTCTAGGAAAATCTTGGTATCCTGAAAAAAACTTTACAAGTAAATTCTTTACCATTATTTCTTATGGACAAAATCGCAAAAAATCTTTTTTAACAAATTATTTATGATATAGTCTGAAAACGCCTACGTGAACACAGCTGTGTTTAGCCTTGAGGACAAAGAAAATCCTTAAGACGCCTTCAAGGCCCAACTGCTTCGTCTGATACTGAATTTTTGGACTGCTATTTGTCTTCGGATGTGCCACTTATATCTTTCTGTACTGTATTGTTTCAAGACCTTTTGAACACTCAAAAAGAATTTGTTCTTCGTCATGTTTGGTTAGCTTTGATTTAAGACCAAGGTTAACTATCATTTGGTCGAAATCTGTTTCAATTCTCCTCCAAGAAATTCTAGACAATAGTTCAAAATCAGAAAATGTATTGAACAAATGAACCGTACACATGCATTTGTCGACAATTTCAATGTATCATTTTTAGGGGTAATTTTTGTTTTTTCGTGCTTTTCAATATTCTCTCCGCGGTTATTTATAAGAGCTATCGATCGATGAAAATCTCTGATTTAAAATTTGTGCGTATTTTCTCACCCTTTTCATCTAAAACTTAGCTCATAGTTAGTTTTACTAAATCCAAGTTTGATTCACTTTAATGTAATTATTTTGTTAATAATACAAACTGTAATGATGGCTTCGTTAAACCATTGCAAATACTCACAATTATCAGTAATGATAAAAAGGTAAATTWTACACCGTGAAAAGATGAAAAAACTTACTGACGTTTTGGACGCTAGTTCTTCGTCGGAGTAAAAGAGAAAGGACAAGTTTTTTAATCTGTTCACGGTGTAAAATTTACCCTTTTATTATCATTTCTGTTTCATTAGAAACAACGACGCAGCTCACACTAGTTTTTAGCTAGTTATCTCTTCTTCTCACAATTATCATTTAAGCCAGACTTTTATAATTACATTCATTTTTTCCCCCAAAAATAATTACAAGCTAGAAAGTAAAAATAGGTGTGTGTGTGTGTTTTTTTGTTTTGTTTTTTTTCATGCTTTTTTCATTTCACCATCATGCTTTCGATCATGAGTAGAAAAGGAAGCTCTCACTTTTGGTCTTGAGCGATCGAAAAAGGTTTCCCGTCTAATGATTTATGACCATTGTCCTTTAGTATTTTGGTATTACAAAACTAAAAACATAAATCTGATTTGTTCGTGTTAAAACAAATAAAATTGAGTGAAAATTACTACGTTTTCAAACTCACAGTCTTCAGTAGAGTCGTGAACTTTTTGTTCTGCTGTTTTAATCGTTCAAAGTAAACGAATGCTTCTGTTCAGTTGGATTTCTATTTTAGCAGTTATTTTTAATGTTTTGTTTCGTTGATTAGTTTATTTTGTAAATTTGTATTAATGCCGGAAAGCACGCATTTTGTCCACAAGGCTGAGTTTTCTACATTTCTAGCAAATATATGGTTACTTCGTTAAAAATATGTCCAATTTCTAAACCTAAGATGGCATAAGTGGGGACTAATGTCCAGAAGAGTTTTCAAGTCTTGGATAAAAGCATTACTTTTAACACTCATTCAGCTGTTAATTCTAACCTATGATTCTGAGAAAAAATTCAAGGAAACATCTTGCTTCAAGAAGATCAAATAATCCGGAATTCTGAAGTACGGCTGAATCAATATGTCATACTCTGTCCATCTTGGTAACTTATCGTTCTTTCCCATCGCAAACTCAGTATTTTTAGGCGGATTTTTTTATTAATAGTGCAACAGTTTGCAAGGTCTTATCTTGGTTATACAGATTGTAGATATTTTTACTTTCGTCACGGTAAGAAAAACATGTTAAATGATAATTTCTTTTAGTATAACGAAGTGAATATTGGCAACTTCTCCCACACAACGCGTCACGAGCTGCTGTCGTGACGTCACTGGACTGTGATTGGCTAAAAGCTGCTAAAAATCAATTAGCGTTACCGGGAAAAACTGGTGGCAATCGAGTGACGGATGACCTCTGTTTCTATCCAAATAATCGCCCATGTTAATAATAAATAGTCGGGATCTGCCATCATTTTTCTTCTGATTTTTCTGACTTGGAAAGAGCCGGAAAATCTCTTCTGAGAGGGGATTGGAGAAATGCAATGTTCGGAGTGCCTTCGCTATTTTGGTTTCTAAATCTCGGGGTTTTCCTCTATGCCGTCGCTGTCCAGGCTGGTGAGGAAAAATTCAAGGAAGATGAGAGAATTTTCACGAATGGCTGGGCCATCAAAGTCAACGGAGGTTTAGAAGAAGCAAAAAGGATAGCAAAAGCGCATGGATTTGAAAAAATTGAACCTGTAAGTAGAACCTAAATATATGAAATAATTTCCATGTAAGATAATATGGGGTCTGGGATTTGTAGATGCATATTTTCGTGCTACCAGTAGTTTATGTACTGGTAGATCATTCAATGAATCTTTGGTTTGCTTGTATTCTGTGTTTTGGCCCTTTACATAAGATGGCCACCAATGCCTATAAGGTCATGTTGTCCCAGGTCAAAAAGATCAAGTTAAAGGCGATGAAAAGCTTCCCTCAAACGAATCCTCGCCACTGGATATTATCAGCTTGTTTGAGTACTATAAACTTAAACATTTCTCAGTTAAGAGGAGAGCTGATGTTTTTGACTCCCAGAACGACCACCATGAAATTGTAATTAAATATTATGATGCTTTAGCTTGCTAATCCAGCCACAGGTTTTGAAATCATCCAAACAAAACCAATCATGAATCTGATAATTTGATATTATAATGTTGCAAATTTTTCAAAAAAATATCCATTCTATAGTAAACAAAGTAAACGCCTTTCTCATTTCTTAAATCACGACGACTATTAGCTGCTAGATGCTCAATTATCTTGTTCCCAGCTCAAAACTATTTTTCTACCAAATATTTTTTACTTAATAATATCTATTTTTCACAGGTTTTTTCTTCTTCTTCTTTTGCTGATATAAGATTAAATTTAAGTTTCCACTCCTATTTTTTTTCCACGTTTTGGGCAAAATTTCTAATTTGGAGGATTATCATTTCAGTTATAAAATTAGTTCCCACGATATCGAAATTACAGGTAGTCTAGTGTTCTTTAAATGACAAACAATTCCTAAAACTGAAAACGATAATTTGGGATGGAGTAATATTTCTGTTCCCAGTCAGAGGCGAATTTTTAATATCTCTCCAAGAACTTTTTAAATGTTATTTATATTTTTTTAATACCTACGTTTTTGTTTTTTCAGCGTTAGTTTTGGTTATGTTTAATAGTTAGTCGTGAACTGGTAATGATTCTAAAATCGAGAACTCTACTGACAAAAAGTGAAATCCTAACATAACGGCCATAAATTAAATTCAATTGGTCGTATCAAACTATCCAGTGCTAACCATACAGAATTTAAAATGAAAAATCCCAGCTCTCCTTTCTTTCCTTTTGCCACCATTCTCAGCCTTTAACAAACTGAATTTTAACTKGCTAAATTTTCTAAAATTTACAGTGAGTTGATGTGATAAAGTATATTTGCACATTTATTTAAGATCGAGTCCAAATTACCATGGGCGACCAGAGATGAAGAGGAATATGTCAAATAACGCCAACGTCTTCTTCCTACGTACTCGAGGTTTATTTTATCTTTAGGGCATTTTGATGTACAAATATTAATYGTTCTAATAATTTAAGCTCTAGAAAACTTCTTCAACACTTTTAAAGGGGTTTTTATTCCTGTAAGTGCAATTGTAAAGCTTGACCAAAGTATTGTTTCGCGATCAGTACTTAACTAGCAGACGTCGACAAAAGATCCTTTTGAAAAACAATAGCTACTTATGCTGATACAGGTGAAATTATTTTACCACCATATTCGTATTACTGCATGTTTGGTTCGGATTACTGTAAAATATAATACTTCTTATGATTCAAATCAAAAGAAAAACGATACAGAGAAAGAGGGTTGAACGACCACCACGTAGTCAGGCACAGCAAAAAATACTAATTAGACTTAGTCTGAATTGTACTATTTGTTACTTTAATTAGTTCGCCTCTTCAGTATTAGGTAGAATCTTACCATTGTACAACATATTTTTTTACACAGCCAGTTTTCAGGTTCATATTGTATAACATCTAGTAATATTTTTGGGGGGTTCTTTGACCATACGAGATTTTCGATCTCATGCGCAATCTTGTCTGCACTATTCAATTTTAATCTTCCGATTCTCATTACTTCTTTACTGACGATATCTAGAGTATCCAAAAAATATTGGATGAACTTTGTTATAAAACGACGCCAGAAAGGCTGGAAAAAAGCGTTTACTAAAGCTAATAATCTAACCAAACCAATCCATTCCTAATCTCGATAAGAACACCGCCTTCTTTTCATCTCGGTGTAATGCAGCCAAGGAAATCGCTCGTTAAGATGTTTATTCAGCTTTTTACCGCCAATTAAGCGCTAATTGTCACCGATAATGAGTTTTGACAGACTATTTGGACAGGATGTCGTTCTTTTTCTGCTGTAGTTGGGTTTTAATTACTTGGGATTATATTAGATTTTTTAATTTTCTGGCGTTGCCGGGGAAATTTTATTTTGGAGTGATCGTGTCGAAGGTTTTCCGTTTTGTTTGTTGCTAAGAATCGATATTTATCAGGTACCATCATCATTATCATCACTATCACTATCATCGTCATCATCACCACTATCATTACATACTGCCATCATCATCATCGTTATCATCATCAACGTTATCATCGCCATAATCAACATCATCACCATCATTATCGTTATCATTAACATCATAATCAACATCATCAATATGATCACCACCAACATCATCACCACTATCATTACACTGCCATCATCATCATCCGTCATCATAATCGTTATCACCTTCAACGTCATAATCAACATCATCACCATTATCATCATCAACATCACCATTAACATCATCATCACTATCATCATAATCATCATCATCAACAATATCAGCACTGCGATTACCAATCCTTTTCTTTTACTCTTGGATCTTTCTTCTACTAAGTGCGTTAAAAGCCGATCACATGAATAATATTATAAAGATTAACGATCTTCACTGTTAACTATGCTATCTCAAAGTTGTCTTATCCTTTCTTTCTAAAGCTTGTCTGATCATTCTTTGGAAGATCTTGAGTACAAATGAAATACTAAAAATTAAAAGTGAAATATGCCATCTTGTTTCACAGATAGGAACCCTAGATGGATACTATCATCTCGAACACCCCTCACACCCTCAACGCTCGCGGCGTAGCGCGGAAGACAGAACAGAGCAGTTGCTAGGGACAACAGGAGTGTCCTGGGCTGAGCAACAACATGAGAAGGTCCGAGTCAAAAGAGGTCATTTCCATGACCGTATGGTAGCGAGAGGGATTATACCGAGATTTAAGGATCCATTGTGGGATGCGCAGTGGTACTTGGTAAGATATTTCATCGTTTTCTTTCTTTCCATACTCATTCGGCATCCCTTGCCATACATGAATACATGTGCACCGGTCATGGTATATTAGTGCCAATACTGTTGCCCTTGCATCCACTCTTACTTTCCGTGCTTCATTGTGCCATGTGCAATTTTTCCATACTCAGTCGGCATCCCTTGCCATACATCAGTACATGTGCACCGGTCATGGTATATTAGTGCCAATACTCTTGCCCTTGCACTGATGCACTCTTAGTTTCTGTGCTTCATTGTGCCATGTCTTTACATTTCTTAGGTATCTATCTAGTTATGTATAGTATTTTTTGGCTCGTTTTCTTTATTAACGTTTTATTGTACAGGGGCTCGGTCGCAATGGACCTTTATTACAGGGCGCCATCTTTTTACCCAGGATTTGAACCACGCATAACCTTATCCTGAAGCGCTTGAATGCGAGGCAAGGCGAGTGAAATCTATTGTTCCAAACAACATGGCTGCCGCGTGATGAAGGTCCATTGGGGCGCAAGTTCTGTTCCTTTACACTGCCAAATTCTTAGTTTATTCTTGTCTTTTTTATAAATCATTTGTTAATTGCTAAATTTGTGTATAGTTCCGGCCCCTGTGTAAATGGTGGCGAATTCGTTAAACTACTGAAACTATCAGACCTCAGGAAGTAAGCGACGCGCAATACAAGGCACACAATCTTACTGACACTATTCGATTACCTAGCAGCCACTATCGAATGGAAATTAATTTTAATGTTCTCAAAATGAAATATTAAAGAGTCGCTATGGAAAGCGACAGAGCCTGTGTCATTTGCATTCATCTTCGTCTTCGATACGCAAGATCCATATCAAATGTTGCATAGTTAAGGTTTCTGTAGACAATAATAAGTAACCATGATATTATTTAATTGTAATTCAGGATGACAAACGTAAAGACAAAGATTTAGATATTCATGTTATTCCAGTCTGGAATCAGGGAATTACAGGCAAGGGTGTTGTAGTGACCATATTAGATGATGGTAAGTAATAAGTACCTACGAGTACCTACAATATACGTGATCATGAGTATACGATGCGATATAAGGTAGCTGAAAAATGGCAGTTGTATACGAGAGTGGACAGCGGTATATTCACATAACTGCAGGCGATGCGCTCCACATCATGCTTGAGGGTGGGTGGGAAGGAGGTTTACGCGTGCTCTTGATGTCGTTGGAACGAATGCGTAAAAAGGAAAGAGTTGCGGTAATTTATACATCGCAAGGAATTGTGTCCTGCACAGAGAATATGGACGCGTGATGTTTATTAGATTTTGTTTAAAACGTACTTTTTTTTTTGCAGGAATCGAACATAATCATACAGATTTAATAAGAAATTACGTAAGTATGACATAACTTGCATATGCAGTTAATAGGGAACATTTTTCGTCAAGTATGAAACAGGAAAGCTTATTTTCGTGACATCAAATCGCGTAAAAAAAAAATAAACATACGCCCCTTTGGCGCAAATATGCACACCACAAGAGCGCCTACTTCAAACATTCAATTTTTCTCACTCACAGATTGAGCTGCAATTTATAAGTTTTTTAGGTTTTTGCGGAGGTAGAAAGGGACGTTACAAACTCTATTTACATGTGATGCCGAGTCTAGGAATCAGCCAATATCACTAATATGGAAGATCAATTTATTGAATAGAAATTAATGAACATATATATTTTGTRTTTCGATCTGTCAGGATCCCAATGCAAGCTGGGATGTTAATGGTAGAGATAGTGATCCATTTCCTCGGTACGATCCAACCAACGAAAATAAGTAAGTCATGGTTGCTGGTTCTAACTAGTGACACAAACCGACTCAAGCACAAACACAAAAGCGCAAACCAACGCTAGAAAACAAAATCTTCCGTTCTCTTGCGCTTGCGTCGCATATAATTTTATAGGTATAACATGGAGTTGTGTCACAAGCAAAAACCAGGTTTCACTGCTTAGGATTCTAAAATACGTTTAATTATCAATAGCTTATGCCGTATTGTGAAATGCTCATGTCTCTCCCGTGATCCGAGGATTTTTTTCCTCGGTTCTCAGGTTTTCCTCCCTCCTAAATCAAACAAAATGTCTATGTTTCCGTATACTTGGCCACGTGAACTACCTGATTTCATACTTCTACACAAGTCAATCTTTTACTTAATTGTACCTTAATTGCAAAAAAACAACAACATATCCTTGGTACTAGCCAGCTGTAGTAGCCATAGTCTGCTAGACGAGACAGTTGGCAGAAACTATACTACCTTTTATTACATTTTGTACCCAAAACCTATAAACAATGATCAACCTACGCACACTCTTATTATATTCACACAAAGGCACTAAATAATGTTTCTAAATATGATATCAACTGTTGGATAATATATTGTGATTCACTAGGCATGGTACACGATGTGCTGGAGAGGTTGCATCCCAAGCCAACAATACTAAATGTGGTGTGGGTGTGGCTTATAATGCACGGATAGGAGGTATGTACAAAAAGTATAACAAAGCACCACTCATAAGCCTCCCTGTTCCCTCCCCCCCCCCCCCCCCGACTTTTAAAAACATTACGACAAGGACGAAACATCAGTGTAACATAATATTATCCTAAGCATTATTAGAACTCAATGCTCTTACATAAGTGTCCTAAAAGTCAAAAACAATAAATAAAAATATACAATATCATTGGGATAGGCACCAATGAGATAGATAGATACCAAGAAAAAAAATCAGGATGGGAACAAATAAGTTTTAAGCGCTGATTTAAACGAGCATATCGTACTAGCAGTACTAACGTTGTATGGTAGCGAGTTCCATAACCTAGCAGCAGCTACGTTACTGATATTGTTACTGATGTTGCTATAACTTTTTAAAACTGTGTTTAACGGTTTCTTTCTTATTCACTCGTTTTATATGCATGCACACTAATGTAGTCCCATAAAGTAACCGCTAGTCTATTCATCTTTAGTCCACCTCTAATTTTACCCATTGATTTAACAATTAGGAGTGCGCATGCTGGACGGACGAGTCACTGACAAGGTGGAGGCCGAGTCACTTAGTCTTAATCCACAATACATAGATATCTATAGTGCTAGCTGGGGTCCTAGTGATGACGGTGCCACAGTGGAAGGACCTGGTACTTTAGCAATGGCTGCTTTTCTTAATGGTATCCAAAAGGTATGAAACAAACGCTCTCATTGGTCAATTTAAAACAATAAGTGTGAAACGAACGCTTTCATTGGTCATTACAAAGCGCATGCGCGTACGTTTTTCACTAAACCCAATCCTTAATTTGGATTTTCATTTTTAGGGTCGCGCAGGCCTGGGATCTATTTTTATCTGGGCTTCTGGTAATGGTGGTCGTCATGGTGACAGTTGTAACTGTGATGGATATACTGACAGTATCTATACGTTATCAATCAGTTCTGCCTCAGATCACGGAGAATCTCCTTGGTATTCGGAGAGCTGTTCGTCAACTCTAGCTACAACTTTCAGCAGCGGAGCACACGGCGAGAAAAGAATAGTAATTGATATTTATAGATCGTTATCTCATATAAATCATTAATGATTATAGATAGTAGATCTAGTAATATTTTCTAGCTGCTTTTTTAGTTATTTTCATTTAGAGCTTAATTGATAAAACGCTATACGATACTTTAATAACATTTTTGCCTTTAGGTAACTACAGACCTTCACGACACTTGTACAGAGAAGCATACGGGAACCTCTGCTTCAGCCCCGTTGGCTGCTGGGATTGTTGCTCTTGCACTAGAGAAGAAGTATGTAAGAATTTGACAGCAAATGAACTTATTAGTTATACTCGATGTGATGTTATTAAATATAATTATTTTTCTATTATCTATTAGATTTTACTTGCTTTTAAAATTGACTGAAGATGACGTTAGATACGTCGAAACATACCTTTTCTCGACTTTCACATCCCCATAATCCTTTGCGTCTTTGGGGGGGGGGAAGAGGGTAAAAACCCACTTATTTTGCTGAAGGCTGATCAGACAATGTTGAAAATACCTTGTTTGGTATCCAAAGATAAAATGAAGAAGTAAAAAACAGAAAAAGATAGAAGCTTGGAGACGTTTAAGGTAAATTTTAAACATTTTTTCGTAAGTCAATACATTTTCTGTAAGACCAAAACTCTTGATGATCTGTACACGCAAAAWTWACTTGGAATAAACTGATAATCAGTATTGTACAGATAAAAGCAGGTATAGTATAAACTCAATTAAGAAACCTTTCAATTTGCGACAGTTTTTTGATTGGTTACCCCCAAAGACGCAAGACATTATGGGGATTTGAAAGTAGAGAATTAAAAATTGTTTCTAAAACTATTATTAATTTATTTTTTTTTATTTATATTCATTTTATTTTATTTTATTTTTTATACGCAATGAAATATGCGCATAATAAGACTTTAAATTATCATATATTATGTTTTTATGCATTATAATGAAATATCATATCTACCAATCACTTCCTAACTCCATTTCCTTGTTACAGCCCTAAATTAACATGGAGAGATGTTCAGCACATTGTCGCATGGACGTCAAATTGGCTTCCCTTAAAACATGACCAGGACTGGAGTACCAATGGCGTGGGATTGAAAGTCAATCGCAAGTTTGGCTTTGGTCTTCTTGTAGCAGAGAAGATCGTAAATATGGCCAACCCAGCTACGTTTAAAACTGTACCGGAGAAAAGGCTCTGTCGGGGTCAGATCCATCAGGATGCAAAGTAAGTAATGATGGAGAATGTCAATGGTTTATTATATAGCAAAGAATATATACCGTAAATCTCCGAAAATATTGTTCCAATGAAGTACCTTTTGGATGGGCTTGAATTTTGGAAGGCTCTTTTTTGGCGGGAAATTTGCGTTATTGTGTAAGCATTGGCGTTTAAGCGCTATTAGCAAGAGCATATAGAGCGTTTTCACTCATGTGACAAAGCAGACATATTGGTGTACCAAACAATGGAAACTTTCTGCACAGTTTTTGCATAAAAATAGAGTTCAATTCCCGGAGGATAGAAAATGCCGTGTTGTTTTGGTACTCCAACATGGCCGCTGTGACGTCACGTGAAAACGCTCTATATACGATTGACTGCAACAGACATTTTTTGAGGAGGTGCATTTCTCGATGTTTCTACGTTAATTTTTCTACAGGCCGATTAAATCGGATCAGAGCATAACAGTCCCTCTCCAAGCAAGTGGTTGCACGGGGACTAAGGACGAAGTACGCTACTTAGAACATGTTCAGCTTCTCGTTAGCCTCGATTACACGCGCCGAGGAGACCTGGTGATCTACTTGACGTCACCAATGGGTACCAAGTCGTGCCTGTTGTCTCCAAGGAAAGAGGACATATCTAATGAAGGATTTTCTAAATGGCCGTTTATGACGACACACTCATGGGGAGAGGTAAGGAGAAGGTGCAGTGCAGGTGCAGTGTTTCCAAGCCAGCAGTGCTGACCAAAACGAACTCAAGGTCAACCAATCAGAATTGAGGATTCGACACTGTATTTTTGATTAGCATTTTCCATGATTCTGCCAAGCGAACCCGTGAAATATGAATTCTTAATTCTTAAAATTGATCGTAAATGCTAGTTGAATTCCAGAATTACATTTCAATTCACACGAGAAATCCACACATCGTACCAAAAATAGTCGACCCATGATTCCTCTCAGAGAAGGCGGTTAACTCGGCTGGAGAAATCGAATTCCAATTCAAACTCTATATCTGACGCTGAACCCGATTTAAAAACAAAATGACCTAATTATTCGCAAAATAGTGCGAAAGAAGGTCAAACCTATCGAGATTATCTCCTAAACTAGGATTGAAATTTCAAGTTGATTTTTAAGGAGGGAGAAAAACCGGAGAAAAACCCTCGAAGCAAGGGAAACAATTAACAACAAACTGTARTCACATATGACAGCGAGACCGGGAATAGCACCGAAGTGGCAGTGGTGAACGGCGAGCGCTCTCACGTACCGCTACGCCAACCATGCTTTCCCTAACTCTTGTCAGCAAAAGGTTGTTTCATAGTTTGATAAACTTTGACTTTTATTGAAATGCAGTCAAATTATTTACGTCTATTTTCGCACCAGATCTCTTATTATCTTTTTGACCTTATTTTCTTCAGGACCCTAGAGGATTGTGGACGTTAGAAATCAAAGACTTGGGCGACTCAAAGGCAAGCCATGGTACTCTCCGAGAATGGCAGTTGATATTCCACGGAACAAAAGAAAAACCAAACCATCAAACAATAGAGCATCCCGACAAACCACGTGACCCTGCCCCAGTCCCTCCTAGTCCTAATCTTGGTTACTCAAGCTCAGGTGTCCCAAGTGGACCTACATATGTTTTTGGACCCCAACCACTTCCTAAGAATCCTAGCAGCTATACAACGTATACGTCTGTATCTCCTGCTGTCAAGCCTACTAAACCCCCTGCGCCTTCCACCACCAAGGCACCAAACAAGCCCAAGGCTATCATACCCTTTCCAYCAGCTGCAATACAGTCTCGTCCTCCTTCCTATATGGTAGTAGCTCAAGTCCAACAAGTTAACCCTCAACTACGAGCCCAAATGCAAGCGAGACTCCAAGCACAGAAAATCGCTCAAGCAGAAGCTCAAGCTCGTAATTATCTAGCTCAGAAGAACGCGCTCCAACGTCCTTTACATCTCAGACCAATATATGGTCCCCAGAGACCCCAAATGGACTACGCTCCTAGACCTCCCACCTATTTAGTACCTAATGCAGCTAATTATTATGGACGATATCAATATGGTCCCCATGGGGGACCAAATCTTAATCTGCCGCAAAGTCCCTTCTTAAGGGCCTCGCCTGTAGGTTGGCATAACGCACCTGCGTATCAGAACCCTTTATTTAGACTACAATCTTATAATTATCTGAGGACATTAGGGAGAAGGGGCGTAGTAACGAAGTCCTCTCAAAGACCAAAACATAATAGGCTTAGCAAGCTGCGCAAAAAATGGCGGAAAAAGAGTCATTCGTAGCCTGGAATCATTTCAACTTTTAGTGTACTGGGAAGTGTATGGGGAGAATATGTGTATATGAAATTTGGGATTAAAACAAAGGGTTTTTGAAGAACGTTTGTAGTTGCAATCAATCCCCTTCATACGGCAGAGAAGAGAAGCTACCCAGTTACCATAACAACAGATAATATGGCAAGATTTAGGTAAAAGAAACCGTCGTATTGGTAGCGTAAATCCCTATATATAAGACACAATGTTGGTTGACATGATAAAAGTCATTGTACCATCCAAGACCTGTCCACCAAAATGGCAGCTATGACGTCACATGCACCCCAAGAATTCCGGGCTTACAAGGAATTGACGAGAAAAACTGTAAATAGCATTTGCCTCAATTCTCAATCTGAAAACAGTTCCATACTGTGTAAGGAAAAACATCAACGGAGAGACTACATATACGTCCTTTAAGATAATATTGAAAAGATAGAAACCTGGGGTTTGTGCCTTTTTGTCCTTTGCAATAGACATTTTTCACCGATACGGCGCCATCTTGAATTCTATCGTTTTAAGTAAGTCATTATGGGATACCGAGGGGGCAACTATTAGAAAATTTAGACTGCACAGCTGTCAGGATGTCTTTTTATGTAACTTTGCGCTTTTCAATGACAAGCACGTCTTAAAAAAGCGATCGAATTTGCTGGTACAGTGTAGTTGGAACAATATGCGAAACACCAAGACTTCAAATTATTTGAAAACTTAACCCCGCCACTCTATGCTTTATCATTTTTTCGGCATCCTAAAATTCGAGATGGCCGCCGTATCAATATTAAGGTCTATTCAAATTGTATATGATAATTGGAATAAGAAATGGCCTTATATCCCCTTTTTACATAGTTAAATGTTAATGAGAACTCTTTGAAATTCGAAAAGAAAAACAACACTCGACATGAACAACTACTAGAGTACGAACATACACGTACATTCAAGTCTCGATAACAGCGAGATTAAAAAATTATCTATTAAAAAGATACAAGTGCACTCGCTAATATACTCGAAAACAATAGGATGGCAAAGAATTGCCATATAATTAAATTTAAAAACTGTACTTACTATGAGTACTAGAATGGTACTAGTGCAGAAAAACTCTAATATTACTTATAAACTTCCGAAACTACAATAAGTTCCATCCTATAAATTGACTAGCAAGTCGCACGCACTTCTGTGGTATCAGTACAAACATACTTAGAAATGTGGCTTTTAGCGACCTCCCTTCTTTTGGATTCCCTCAATGAAAACAGCTGCAACTATGATCAATATAGAGGCGACTTCACGAAAAAAGCACGATTTTCGATAACCGATTGCTAAGCTCTCACAAGGGACCAAACAGAGAAAAAACAGAGGTGATCTTAGAAGTGGGATTAAGTTGTGATCGCAGCGGAAATCATAGCTTAAAATAAAGTAAATACAGGTAGCCGGCGTTGCAGTGTCTTCCTTTTTTCTTATCGATCGCTGATGCTCTCTAATAATTCTTTCTTTAATCAAAATACTTTTGTATTTTCCTAAGTAATGGATTTAACATAAACGTTTAACGTCTATTTAGCTTCCTCCTATATTTTTTCTATTGAAATTCAAGCGAAAGAAATTACTTTTTGAAGACGCTGGCGGAGAAATGCCACTGGGAGAAACAAGTGAAGTAGGAAATAAGGGATTATTTATTTTATCTTTCCTTCCTATCTTGATTGTATCGTACCTCGACGTTACTTTCCACTTAATCATAATTCAAGAAAAATAAAATACTTGTCATTAGAAAAAACGAATTGGCATTTAAATGTCTTGCTGTTACCAAAGTTATTCTTTATTGTGCTTCTTTAACTACAATCTACCACTGAATGGCCAAAACGAGTTAGTAGACATGCCAGCAGTTTTCAATTAATAACGAAATTTTTTTAAAAAGGAAAATCAAAGAAAGAAATTATAGATCGTTTCGACTACGTTTTACTTTTAAGAGGTTAAGGCAATAAAAAATCTATAAGCTTCTTAGTTATTGTCAAAACTGCTAAGAAAAGAAAGAGTTCTTTAGACTGTTGGGTTTATTCGTTTCAAACCTCTCCTCTGGATTGCTACGATTATCTTAGTCAGTCAAGCATGAAAAGCGTGAAACCCTGATTACAAAATTACACTGTGTGCACTTATTTTTACTTTTGATATCCACCTATTCTATCTATTTCAAAAAAATGGTTGTCGAAGCCAAAGATACGCTGATAGGCCATTCCAAGACCGCAATGAATTATGGGCATACAAATAACATAAATGATCGAAGCCGTTAAAATCGTTTTCTCGACTACAAACAACACTGACTTTAGAGAGCTCTAGCATCAGGTTTATCGCTAACCGCTAGAGATCAGGCCCAGAAACACACCCTCAAGGAGAAACGCTCAGCATTATTGAAATTCAATATGGCGGCTATTCCAGCAACAACTTCGTTATGACTCCTTGCTAAATGTCGAACGTTTGATGGAAAACGCCTGACTTCGAACACGAGTTTAATTGAGGTTTGCGATGCCTAGCAAGAACGTCATACTAAAGGTTTCTATGTGGTTTTTGTTGTTCCTGTTGTTATTATTTTTTGCAGAACTGAGGTGGTACGTACCATATCAAAATAAAAATCCTTTCTCTTTTTTTCCATATATTGTTTGCAAAACCAGTCGAAACCGGTTTTTCCTAGCAGAAGGTATTCATTTAGACCTTAAGATAAAAGGTTCCTACAAAATTAATTTTAAAACATTGACACTAGCAGGGGTGAATGTGAAGATGGCGACGACAAGTCGCGACGTCTGAATAGAATTAACAATTTGTCGCCCACTTCCAAGATGCTTCGCGAATTTTCTTTCTTATTCAAAGTCGCATTTCTTCATGAGAATAGTAAGACATAGTGGTGCTGATTAACTGAACAAAAGAAAGTGTGGGGTTCTGGTAATTGTATCTAATGACGTAAACATGTAAACGTTCTATTTTTGCAGACGATTTTTTAATGGCTTGTAGAATCTTGGAGGTCGGTTTAATCTCTTGTTTTCTGGTTTCATGTCGTAGAAATAGTCGAACACTATAGTTTGAGGGCGTATTTTGACATATTTTTGACAATAGTTAATCTATGTTTTGACTTAACATCCGCTATACGCCCCTCGTCAGTCAACCGCTTATTTGCCCCCCAGTCAACTCCAAAAAAAGTCATGTTATTGATAGTAAGCAATAGCCTGAATTTTCCCCCCTCATCGATTTTGCTCAGTATTTCAGGAATAAAAATACTTCTACTATCGACAATCTTGGATTATTTTCAAGCAGCTAAACTCTAAAGGATATACAGACTTAATGTAGGTCTAAACATTGTATTTTCGCTTTTCATTTTAAGAGCCGGAAAACTGAGTAGTGGCCAATATCTGTCCTAGGACAGTTTTATCGACAAAAGTATCCAATCTGTAAAATCTTTTTATACAGTGTCACATATCCTTCAGTGTTGTTATGTATCTTCTAAAATAACTAATCATCCTCAAGGGCGGATCCAGTCAAAATCTTAGGGGAAGGGGGTTATTGAGTTTAGGGGGGACTAATTGAGTTTGGGGGGG